>SJYV01030736.1:26325-94176 GCA_006410875.1 Neotragus pygmaeus
TCTTCTTTCCAAGTGGAAGTATTCTTTGCAATTATCCTGACCCTGCTCCACTGTTGTATATATATATTGGGGTAGAGTGGAACAGATAATGTACATTATTAATTCAAATGAGCCTCGTCTATACCTGATGTCAGTTCAGTTTAGTCACTCAGTCATGTCTGACTCTGTGACCCCATGGACTGCACCAAGTCAGGCTTCCCTGTCCTTCACTATCTCCTGGAGTTTGCTCAATCTCACGTCCACTGAGTTGGTGATGCCATCCAATCATCTCATCCTCTGTTGTCCCCATTTCCTCCCGCCTTCAATCTTTCCCAGTAACAGGGTTTTTTCCAATGAGTCAGTAATTTGCATCAGGTGGACAAAGAATTGGAGTTTCAGCTTCAGCATCAGTCCTTCCAATGAATATTCAAGGTTGATTTCCTTTAGGATGGACTGGTTGGATCTCCTTGCAGTCTTAAGGGACTCTCAAGAGTCTTCTCCAACACCATAGTTCAAAAGCATCAATTCTTTGGCGGTCAGCTTTCTTTATAGTCCAACTCTCACATCCATACATGACTACTGGAAAACTCATAGCTTTGAGTAGACAGACCTTTGTAGGCAAAGTATTGTCTCTGGTTTTTAATATGCTGTCTAGGTTGATCATAGCTTTTCTTCCAAGAAGCAAGTGTCTTTTAATTTCATGGCTGCAGTCACCATCTGCAGTGATTTTGGAGCCCAAGAAAATAAAATCTGTCACTGTTTCCATTATTTCCCCAGCTGTTTTCCATGAAATGATGGGACCAGATGCCCTGTTCTCTATATCTACTTGTTTATTTTTGTTTGGTTTGTTTATTTTGTGTGTATGTTTTTCTGTACTCTGCATGTGAGTAAAATCATACAGTATTTGTCTTTCTTCATCTGACTTTCAATTAACATAATACCCTTGAGGGCCCTCCATGTTGCACATGTTAAAAATTTCTTTCTTATGGCTGAGTAGTATTCTGTTTTGTGTGTGTATCTGCATGTATATGTCTGTGTCTGTCTGCATGTATCCCATCTTCTTCATCCATGAAATGGTTATCTTTAAAGGACTGACATAAAATATCTGCCAATGTAGAACTTATACTAAACAGAATTATCTTTCAGGAATGAAGGCAAAAGAAAGACATTTTTCCAGACAAACTAAAGGTAAGAGAATTAATCTACAATGTATGCTTACTGTAGGAAGTTCTAAAAGGTGTCCTTCAGAGAGAAGGAAAGTGATGCTGAGGGAAGATCTGAGATTAAGAAGGGAAGAAGAACAAAGAAGGTGGCAAACATAGAAGTAAATCAAATGAGCACTGATTATACAAAACAGTAAGAATAAAGTCTCAGTAAAGTTAAAAAATTTAAATATACAACAGTAACAACAATAATATCATCCAGGAGCATGATAATGCATTTTAAATGATCCTCATGTTACATAAGGATAGGATAAAGATATGCATTAATTTTGTTTCTGGTAAGTTAAATATGCATTCAGTAATTTCTGGGACACCTGCTAAAAAAATAAAAACAGTGCATTAATTCCAAACCAGTAGATGGAGAAAAAGGGATAATAAAATAGTCATTCTCTACAGTGTGGGGGGTTATGGAAGTAATAACCTGAGGATTTCTGACTTTGGCAATCAGGTAGATGATTGCATTCTTAACTGGAACAGGAGATAGGAGGAAGAGAGAATGTGGAAGGAAGAGGGTGAGTTGAGTATGGGACAAGTTGAATTTGAGAGCCAGTCAAGTTGGATTGATCTGGAGGCAACCAGTGGGTTTTCTCAAAGACGTCAAGGCCAAAGCAGTGGGGTTTTGGTTTTTGATCTTTTAATTTTTGTTTTCAGTAGCTTCTTTTTAAACTACTGTGATTCTTATTTTTCTCTGAGCTTATGATCTTGTCTAACTATTCTGAGGTCATCCTGGTTATATTGTCTTAATACACATTTTTAACAGGTTATCCAAATATCAATTAGAGGAAAATTGTGAAATTCTCATGTCTCTACAAGCCTTTAAAAATAAAGTGCTTTTCCAGCAAAGGAAACATCAGAGTTTCATAAACAAAACCAAAAGACAACCCACAGAACGGGAGAAGATATTTGCATATGATGTGACCAGAAAGGGATTAGTCTGCAAAAATTTATGAACAGCTCATAAGACTTAATATCATACAAACAAATAACCAAATCAAAAAATAGGCAAAAATCCTTAATAGACATTTCTCCAAAGAAGACACACAGATGACCAAGAGATACATGAAAAAATGTTCGTCACTAATTATTAGAGAAATACAAGTCAAAATTACAATGAGATATCACCTCACACTACTTGGAATGGCTGTCATCAAAAAAATCCACAAACAAGAAATACTAGAGAGGGTGTGGAGAGAAGGGATCCCTCCTACACTGTTGGTACGAATGTAAATTGGTATAGCCACTGTGGAGAACAGTATGGAGGTTACTTAAAAAAATAAATGTAGCGCTACCTTATGAGCCTGCAAACCCACTCCTGGGTATATATCTGGAGAAAAACATGATCTGAAAGAATATATGTACACCATTGTTCATTGCAGCACTGTTTACAATGGTCAGGACGTGGAAGCAACCTAAATGTCCATTGACAGAGGAATATATGAAGAAGTTGTGGTACATATATACAACGAATGTTAGTCAAACACTAAAAATAATGAAATAATGCCATTTGTAGCACCACAGAAGGACCTGAAGATAGTCATAACTTGAGTGAAGTTAAGTCATAAAGAGAAATCTTTTATGATATTGGTTATATGTGGAATCTAAAAAAAAGATACAAATATCTAAAAAGATGTAAGGAACTTATTTATAAAACAGAAACAGACTCACAGACTTAGAGAATGAACTCATGGTTACCTGGTAGGGAGGGATAATTAGGGAGCTTGGGATTGACGTGTATACACTGCTATATTTAAAATAAATAACCAACAAGGACATGCTGTATACAAAAAGTAGAAGGGGACAAGGAAAAGATACAGATGAGATGAGATTGGCCATGTGTTGATAATTCTTGAAGCTAATTGATGATTTATGGAGATTTATTACACTGCTTCTTGTTTTGTATATGTTTGAAATTTTCCATAATGAAAAAGTTAAAAAAATAAGGTGCTTTTCTAGTCTAAGATGCTAAGAGTTTGCCACCTTTAGCTAAGGGCTGATGTTCTACAAGTATATGAAAAAAATTTTTTGTTGTTGTTATGTAGGAATATATTCTTTGCTCTTCTCTGCCATCTGGTGGTATATGAATGGAACATTGCATTTGGAGAGAAAATAAGGAATTTCAGCTATTTTGAAATAATATTATATTGAGTGTATATCATACGATACTGAAAAATATGTAACACAATAGTTATTGTACTGAAAACATGTTACATACTGAAGAGAAGCAGTAAATTGTTGAAACCACCAAATCACAAAGGTAGTTTGAGGGCACAGAAATTTGTCTGTCTGTGGAATTTTTTGGCTTCTCTACCTACTTTATTTTACCTTGCCCTGCTTCAGTATCTAGCATTTTCAACCTCATATATAGTGCTAAGTAAACTGAGTAATCAAAGTTAAATTTTTCCTTCACTGCCTCTCTTAATTAAATCAGTGTTGGCTTTATGACCTGTACAAATGTGTGACCTCCTTTACTCCTCCCTGTGCTTGTTCTCTTCTGTGTCTGTAGCTCTGTGGTAGGAAGAATAATGACCCTCCAAAAGTATCCATATCCTAATCCCTAGACCTGTGAATGTGTTACCTTACATGGCAAGAAGTACTTTGTAGATGTGATAAGGTTAAGGACCTTGAGATAGGGAGACTATTTTGAATTGTCTGGGTGGGAACAGTCTAATCACATGAGCTCCTTTGCTGGTTGTAGTCAGAAGCCAAAGGGAGAGAGAGAAAGATATAGATATAGATGGATAGATAGATAGGACAGTGAAAGAAGCAGTAGGAAAAAATGGAAGTGTGAAAGGAAACAGACTCACCAATGCTGGCTTTGAAAGATGGAAGAGAGGGGCATGAGCCAAGAAATTTCTCCTCTAGAGCCTTCAGAAGGGAATGCAGCCCAGCTAACACTTTAATTTTAGTCTAGTTTTGACTTACAGGACAGTAAGATAATAAGTTGTGCTATTTTAAACTACTTGGTTTGAGATAATGTGTTATGGCAGTGATAGATTTGAGTGAGCTCCCCTGGAAGCAGGTCCTCCAGCCCTGGCTGACATCTTGCTGACAACCTCTGTGAGACCCTGAGCCCAGATCACCCAGCTCAGTGCCTCACAAATTCCTGACTCACAGTAACTATGAGATAATAAATGTTGTCATTTTAAGCTGCAGAGTTTAGGTGATTTGTCACAGGGAACAGATCTTGGCACCTGGAAGTACTATTCCTCTACCTAAAGATGTGGAAATAGTTTAGGAAGCAGTAGGCAGAAGCTGGACAGACTTTGAGGAGAATGTTGGAGAATAGTTGAAGTGTCTTTACTAGATTGTTAGAAAAAGCATTATGACCTTTCTGAAGACTGTGGCTGAAATCTTAAAAAGTAAGGAAGATATCAGTGGAAAATGAAGAAAAGAGGGTCATATATATGTAGGCAGAGAGTTTAGCAACACTGTCAGCTGTGTTAATGTGGAAGGTAGCAAATTACATAAAGAACTTGTTAATTTAGCTAAGGAAAATTTCCAGGCAGACTGTTGAAGGTGTTTCCTGGTTTCTTCTTGCTGCATATAGTAAAATGTTGAGAGAGAGGCTAAAGAAAGGCTGGTTAAACAGAAGGAATCCAGGACTTACTGGTCTTAAAAATATTTCTAGCATCTCCAAAAAGCAAATGATTGTAAGTTTAAGAACTGGCTTCTAGGTAAAGATCCAATCTAGGAAACTGTGGGAAGAAAAACATGATCTCATGAGCTGCTAAGTTTGGGGGAGTGATTTTGTTATACAGCAATATAAGTAATATACTTTCACATCCTTACCCTACGTTGGTCACCTTGCTTCAGGCCTCATGTAGAAAATAGCAGCACACCTCTCGTCTTCTTAACAGTATCCACAGTCTACTGACATGTATGCCTTGGCTGTCTGCCTTCTCCCTGTTGAAGTCTGAAGGCATGCCAGCCTTTTCATTTGTGCTTTTTAGTCATCCCTTTCTCATGGACTTTGATTCAACCGTACATTTTCTCTCTTTCACTGTCAATTTCTCCTTCCACACTGATTCATTCTCATCAACAAACATGCTGCTTTATCTCCCATCTTATGAAAACAAACCCTCTCTTTACTTCATATCCCTCTGTGGCATTAACATGTTTCTCTGCAATCCTTAACAACAAAACTTCTTTGACTCTTCTTCCTCACTTCTTATTTTCTCTCAGTCCACCCTGTTTGCCTTATGTCTTGAACACACCACTAAACATTTGTTTATCAAGGTTACACATGACTTTGATGCTGATAGAATGGTCTCTACTTCATTCTAATCTTGGCTGATTTGTCAGCAATATTAGCTTTAGGTAACCTCTCCCTAATTTATATACCATGCTACTTACCTGTTTAAACTGTATAATTCAGTGCTTTTCATATATTCACAGGATTGTGCAGCCATCACCCACTCTAATGTTAGAACATTTTTGTCTCCTCTAAAAGAAACCTGGTACTCATTAGCATTCACTCTTTATTCCCCTCTCATTTCCTGTGCCAGCCTTAGAGAGCCATTAATCTACTGTTTCTGTAGATTTGCTTATTCTGAACATGTCATATAAATAGAGTTATATAATATGTGACCTTTTGTATGTGACTTCTTGCACTTAGCAAAATGTTTTCAAGGTTCATCCATGTTGTCCCATGCATTAGTACTGCTTCATTCATTTTTATTGTAAAATAACATTCAATTGTAAGAATATGCCACCATTAGATGATCTGTTCATCAGATAATCTATTTGAGATATTTAGATTGCTTTCATTTTGGGATTCTTAAGAATAACACAGCTCTAAACATTTGTATTCAAACTTTCATGTAGACATATGTTTTCATTTTTCTTGAATTTATACTGAGGAATGGGGTTTCTGGGTCATATGGCAACTGTATGTTTAACCTTTTAAAGAACAACCAGACCTTTCCACAGTGGCTGGACCATTTTACATTTTTATCAGCCATGTATGAAGATTCCAGTTTTTCCACGTCTTCACCAGTACTTAGAGCAATCTGGCATATACTGAATGTTTTGCCCTCAACATTTGTTCTTCCCCAAATTCATATGTGGAAACCGTAATTTCTAATGTGATGGTATTTGGATGTAGGGCCTTTGGGAGATAATTATGGTTAAATAGATGATGAGGGTGGAAACCCTATGATATGATTGGTACTCTTGTAATGGGATGAAGAGATCAAAGTACACACAGTCCGTATCTCTGTGTCTCTCTCTCTCTCTCTCCTCCCCTCTTCTGTTCTCTCATCCAGCCATGTGAGGAAACAGGAAAGACTTGTACCAGAGTCCTCTCACCAGAAGTCAACCTGCTGGCCCTCTGATCTTGGACTTCCAGCCTCCAGAACCGTGAGAGATAAATTTCTGTTGTTTAAGCCACCCAGTCTGTGGTGTTCTGCTACAGCAGACTTCATTCTTCAAACATTTTCTTATTTTGGCTTCCAGGACATCACACAGTCCGGGGTTTTCTCCTGTCTCACTTGCTCTTTCTCATACTCATTTGTGTGTTTACCTCATATTCTTCCTCTTTATTCTCCTTTTCTTCCAGTAAATTTATAAATGTTGACATGCCCCAGGTCTCTGTCCTGAGGTGTCTTCTCTGTGTACATATTCTTGCTTGTCTTGTGTCATTAAGTACTATGTACAAATTGCTTCCAAATTTATGTCTTTAGCTCCGACCCTTCCCTTGTCGCCACACCCCTATATCCATTTGTTTACTTAACTCTTCCTAGATTTCTAATAGGAACTTCAGATAACATGTCCGAAAGAGAACCTGTGATTTCACCCACAGACCTACATCTTCTCCCAGTCTTCCAATACCAGTAAGTGGGATTCTGTCTACATGCTTGCTCAAGCCAGAAGGCTATGGACCATTCTTGATAACTCTTAGTCTCTTACACCCTATATCATGTCCGTCAGCAAGTTTCTTTTGACTCTGCTACCATAGTGTATATGAATTCAACTCTTTGTTTTCATGTCTGCTTCTACTACTACTGGCCTAGTCTCAGATATCCTTGTCTCTTCCCTGGGTTACTGTGGATTACTTTCCCTGCTTCTATCCTACAGTTCATAATTTTTGTAGCCATCAGTTATCTTTTAAATTTTAAGGCGTCACATCATGGAACTTCCTTGTTTAAAATCTGTGAGTGGTTTCTATTGCTCTTAAAATCTAACCTTGTGTGCCTGATTATGGCCCTGCATGATCTAGCCCTTGCTAGATCTCTGTCCTCATTTCCTGCCACTCTTTTGTCAGCAGGATGCAGCCCACTGGTCTTCTTTCTTCCTTGAGACCTTTAGGCTAGCTGTTCCTTCTGTCTGGAATGTTCTTCCCTGGTTCTTGACATGACTGGCTTCCTGTCATTAGTGTTTCTGTACCTATAATTTCTAATTTTTTTGGTGTGTTTATCTGTTGTCTGTGTACTCTCCCAGTACCTGCTTTACCAGCTGTAAAATCCTTGCAATTAGGGCTTTGTCTATCTTGTTCAGGGCTGCAATCTCAGAATTTAACAGACACTTTAAAAATATTTGCTTAAAAAAAAATGTTATTGAGATGTAATTGACATGAAACATTGTATTAGTTTTAGGTGTACAATCTGTATGTATATATTATCACCAAAATAAGTTTAGTTAATATCCATCACCACACATAGATATATCTTTTTGTTTTTTTTCTTCTCATGAGGACTTTTAAGATCTACCCTATTGGTAACTTTCAAACATACAGTGAGCTTCCCTGGTGCCTTAGATGGTAAAATAGTCTGCTTGCAATGCAGGAGACCTGGGTTTGATCCCTGGGTTGGGAAGATCCCCTGAAGAAGAAAATGGCAACTCACTCCAGTACTCTTGCCTGGAAAATTCCATGGATAGAGGAGCCTTGTAGGCTACAGTCCATGGGGTCACAAAGAGTCAGACACAACTGAGTGACTTCAGTTTCAGTTTTCTTGGGTGTCTCAGTGGTAAAGTATCCGCCTGCTAAGCAGGAAATGTGGGTTTGATCCCTGGGTTGGGGAGATCCCCTGGAGAAGGAAATGGCAACCCACTCCAGTATTCTTGCCTAGGAAATCCCACGGACAGAGGAGCCTGGTGGGCTACAGCCCATGGGGGTCACTAGAGTCGGACACAACTTAGTGAAACAACAGTTGTTAACTATGATCACCATGCTACATCCCCAGCAACTTTTGACCACTTTTACTTATTGCGCTCTCTCCATACCCCCTACTTCTGCTGCTAAGTCGCTTCAGTCATGTCCAACTCTGTGTGACCCCATAGATGGCAGCCCACCAGGCTCCCCCGTCCTGGGATTCTCCAGGCAAGAACACTGGAGTGGGTTGCCATTTCCTTTTCCAATGTATGAAAGTGAAAAGTGAAAGTGAAGTTGCTCAGTCGTGTCCGACTCTTAGCGAGCCCGTGGACTGCAGCCCACCAGGCTCCTCCGTCCATGGGATTTTCCAGGCAAGAGTACTGGAGGGGGTTGCCATTGCCTTCTCCCACCCCCTACTTCTGGCAACCACTAATATGTTCTCTGTATCTATGTTTGTTTTATTTTTCTTAACTTCATATATAGATGAGATCATACAGTATTTGTTTTTCTCTGACTTATTTCACTTAGCATAATTCCCTCAAGGTCCATCTGTGGACACAATTTAATTCCTTTTTATGGCTAGAAAATATTTCACTATGTATATATATACACACCACATTTTCTTTATCCATTCATCTATCAGTTGACATTTAGTTGTTTCCTCATCTTGGCTATTGTAAATAATGCTGCAGTGAATATGGGAGTGCACATATCTTTCTGAGATAGTGATTTTGTTTACTCTCATAAGTAAAATTGCTAGATGATATGGTAGTTCTATTTTTCATTTTTTAAGGAATCACCATACTGTTTTCTGAATTGGCTACATCAATTTACATTCCTACCAACAGTACACAAGAGTTCCTTTTTCTGTACCTATTTGTCAAAACTTATTTCTTTTCTTTGTGATGACAGCTATTCTAACAGGTGTGAGGTGATAGCTCATTGTGGCTTTGATTTGCATTTCCCTGATGACTAGTGATGTTGAGCATCTTTTAACGTACCTATTAGCTATTTGTATGTCTTTAATGGAAAAATGTCTATTCAGATCCTCTGCCATTTTAAAAATCAAATTGTTTTGTTTATTTCTATTGAGCTGTATAAGTTTTTTACATATTTCAGGTCTTAACCCCTTATGAGATAAACGATTTTGCAAATATTTTCTTCCATTTTGTAGATTTCCTCTTCATTTTGTTGATGGCTTTCTTTGCTGTGCAAAAGCTTTTTAGTTTGATGTAGTTCCACTTACTTTTGCTTTTGGTGTCAAATCCAAAAAATCATTACGAAGACTGATGTCAGGGAGCTTACTCCATATGCTTTCTTTTTATTATCAGGTCTTATATTCAAGTCTTTAATCCATTTTGAGTTGACCTTTGTGAATGTTAGACAGTGGTCCAGGTTCATTCTTTTGCATATGACTACCCAGTTTTCCCAGTACTGTTTATTGAAGAGCCTGTACTTTATTATTGGCTCTTTTATTGTAAATTAATTAACCATATATGCATGGGTTTATTTCTGAACTCTGTTCCGTTTCATTGATCTGTGGGTTTGTTTTTATGCCAACACCCTATTTTTTGGATTTTAATATAGTTTGAAACCACAAATTATGATGCCTATAGCTTTGTTCTTCTTTCTCAAAATTGCTTTGGTTGTTTAAGACCTTTTGTAGTTTCGTAGAAATACTAGGATTGTTTGATCTATTCCTGTGAAAAATGTCATTGGAATTTTGATAGGGGTTGCATTGAATCTGTACATTCCTTTGGGGAGTGTAGACATTTTAACAATATCAATTCTTCCAATCCATAACCACTGAATGTATTTCCATTTATTTGTGTCTTAAGTTTCTTTCATCAGTGACTTATAATTTTCAGTGTACAGGTCTTCTTACCTCCTTGGTTAAATTTATTCCTAGGTATTTTATTCTTTTTGATGCAATTGAAAATTGGATTATTTTCTTAATTTATCTTTTAAAGTATTTGTTAATTAAATGAATGCATGAATGAATGAATGACTTTGAACTTCTAAACTGAGTTCTGAATAAGAATAAGAGTTGTCTAGGCACAAAAGGGAAGAAAAAGAAGCCAAAAATATCCAGTTAGTTTGTTTCACATGGATTATAGGCATGCAATAGATGTTAATCAAAACTTCAGTCCTTGATGTACTCAGGTACAGCCTGGCAAAGTGACAAGAGCATTCCTATGCTGAACTCCTTAGAGGGTATTTGTGATGGATCAGTGTTTGACCACAAGATTCTTTGTCCTCACAAATAGGAAGTATTTTTAAGGATATCTGGCATTTACTGTTGTTATACTAGATGCTGAGTGGGGCCCAAGGATGTTCAGGAGTCAGCTGCTGCCTGTTAGGAACAAGAGACAGTGGAGTCAACGGAACCCACAGTGATCCAAGAGTCCAGTGAGTATAGTGTATAGGGGTCTGGAATATAAGCCAGAGGATCCTGGTGGACACGGTTTGGGATGGTAGCCCTGAATTATTATCTTCATATATAAATCAGATACTTTTGTCTCTACATTTGGGATATATACTTTCAGCAGGATGTAAGAGTAACTACAGTGTAACTATAGTCTGTAGTATAGATGTCAGATGGAGCTTCTTCACTACTTTAAAAGTCTTAATAATGAAAAGTTTTATTGAACTGGAAATGCTTTTGCAGAAGAAATCTCCCCTGTTACTCTCTTGCTCTGTCAGTAATCTCTAGCTCACTGGAATACTGCTTTCTCCCTTGGGATCTTTACACTAGTTGTTCCCTCTGTCTGGAATGTTTTCATTTGCCAGTAAAAGAAAATGCAGAAGTACTAGATTTTCTAAAGTGTGATTTCAATTGTGGTTCATTTTAGAACAGTTATAAAAGCTGTTTTCTATTTTCATCTACGTACCCATGAATAAAGTTTCCTGTGGATGGTGACTGTCAAAAACTGAAGAGAACTACCTGGCCATTTCAGTTGCAAAACCACTTTTCTTCCTTCCCCCTTTCCTCTTCCCCGCTTCCCTTCCTCACTCTGATCTTCCCTATATCCTTCCCTTCTTCTCTTCCTCCCTGTTTTTCTACCTTACAATCTTCCTAACTTCTTTTCATTCTTCCTCAATAATCCAATTGAAAAATCACTCAGTAGGGTTTGCAGTGTAGGCATCTGCATTGGAGTGTGGAGGACTGTTGGCTGCCTGGCGTGGTCTATCAGAGTCCAAGTGAAGTGAGGGGGAGGATGGTAGCAGCCTTTGAGTGTTGGGTGCTTGAGAGAGGTGAGGAGGTTGTCCACACAGGATGGTGGTGACAGCAGCAGCCTGGCCCAAGATGTTGGAGATTGAGTGAAGTGAAGGGGGCATCTGGGTATCATGGCTGCTGGAGTACTATGCTGGTAATTTACTCTCAAGGAGGAAGTAATATATAGTATTATCATTGAAATTCTTTTGCAAATTTGGGATTATTTTAACATGAATAAAGTTATGTTTAAATGAGCAAGCTAAAGTTTCTCATTAAAATATTTTGGTATCTTATTTTTATTTTTATAATTTATTTATTTTTTTGTTTTTGGTTGTGCTGGGTGTCTGTTCTTGCACCTGGACTTTCTCTAGTTGCAGTGGTGGGGGCTACTCTTTGTTGCAATGCATGGTCTTCTCACTGGGGGGCTTCTTGTTACAGAGCACAGGTTCTAGGCCATGAGCTTCTGTAATTGCAGCTTGCGGCCTCTAGAGGGCAGGCTAAGTAGTTGTGGTGTAAGGGCTTAGTGGCGTCTTCCCTGGACCAGGCAGGGATCAAACCCATGTCCCCTGCACTGGCAGATGGTTTTTATCCACTGTATCACCAGGAAAGGTGAAAAGTGAAAGTGTTAGTTTCTCAGTCATGTCCAACTCTTTGTGACGCCATGGACTATAGCCGCGCCACCGCCCCCCGCCCCCAGGCTCTTCTGTCCATGGGATTTTCCAGGCAAGAATACTGGAGTGGCTTGCCATTCTCTTCTCCAGGTGATCTTCCTGCCCCAGGGATTGAACCTGGGTCTCCTGGATTGCAGATAGGTTAAGGGAAGGGACTACCAGGGAAGTCCTTCATATCTTATTAAATATCTTCTCTGTTGAATTTTCTTCCAACAAGGCCCATGTAGGTAATTCCAAATTCCTTCCAATTTGTCCCTGTTATATAAACATTATCTCTCTTTTTTTTTTTTTGTCTGCAACATGAAAAAAGGCTGTGGAACGTTATTTTAGGCAGAAGGAGTCACATATGCAAAGACCTGGAGCTCAGAGAACATGACTTTTACGAGAATTGCAAGCAGTTCAGCACATCTGGAAAGTATGAAATTGATGATGGGGCACCTGTCAAAAGAGAAGACGTCTAACACCCTCAGATGAGTGATGGTAACGTTCACTGACATAGGAGATGTATTCACTTCTATGACCCTAAAACTGACAACCAAGAGCAAAGTGTCAAGGAGGATGCTCCCCAACTGGTACAGATAACCATTTGTCTAAAAACTGCACAAGGATGCTTCTTGCGCTCAGAATTCGGTCACAAATTGCCCTAGACTTGTGCCTGCAGGAGGCCCTCCTCAGAAACATGAAGAGGGGTGGAAAATGTAGCCTCTGTCGTAACCAATCTCCTTTCAAATAATGTGTTAATAGGAAAAAGGATACCTTACAGTAGACAAATGTTATAGGATAATTCATTGAAATATCAGTTTGCTTTTTATTCTGTTTTCCTGCCCTAGTCCAAAAATATTTTTCTACTTTCTGTTTTGAGCTTTTGTTCAGCAGGACCAATGCAGAAGTTGAAACGCCTTTTGTTTTTTAAAGCCTACAGAGATCTACTGTGTAGCACAGGGAACTCTGCAACCCAGATGGGAGGGGAATTTGAGAAAGAATGGATACATGTATGTGTGTGGCTGAATCACTTTGTTGTATACCTGAGGCTAGCACAGTATTGTTAATCAACCATACTCCAATATAAGATAAAAAGTTAAATTTAAATAAAAATCTCATCCTTTAGTTCTGCCTTAAAGAAGACAGTCAAGTTTTGATGTTTAGTCTCAGACTTAGTGATACTATGATTCATGCATTTTTATTATTTATTTGTTGGAAAAAAGAGAAAATTTTTTTAAAAAAAGAAAGCCTAAACTTATTAAAGGGCTTATGCTAAGTATTCCCAGAGGAGAGGAGAGAGAGGCAAGAGCCTCAGAGTGGGAGTCTACTATGGAGACCCCAAAGAGAGATTTATTTGGGGAAGGAGGGCTCCCCACGGCAGGGTCCAGCATCCAGTCTGTGCTGCTCTTTTGTAACCCCCAGGGGATGCGACCTATTCTCATCATGGAGTGACTTTGTGATACAGTGGGAAGCTGAACCCTTGGTATCGGGATTGCTAGTTTTGGTAAAAAGGAGTCTCGGCTCAAGCTGAGAGTGAAGTTTCAGGAAACAGCAGAGTCACCTTCCTGCAAGGGACCCTGTAGTCCTGGATAAAGAGCCTGTCAGCAAGGACCAATCTGGGCCACAGATCAGAGGACTGTCCCTAAGTAGTGTACTGTGTATAATCTGAAGTCTTTGTCCTAGGAATAGCACTTGACCCTAGTATTGATTGAGGTTAAATTTCTATCAACTTGAGGAGTGGTGGCTTAAAATGAGATTTGATAAAAGAAAAGGACTATGATACTTCTATCTCCTAGACTATGAAGTAACTTTAATACTCATTATATACATTTATAGCTTGCAACATCTAGGGGGAGATTACTTACACATGAAAAGACTTCTTTCCCCCAGAAATATTCTGCTTAAGTCTTTCATTGTACCTTTTCTGCAAAACAGCTATTTCAGTTTGATATGTGCCTCGAGAAATTAATGCTAGATGGACTCAGGATGCCTCAACAAGCTTAGCTTTCTATTATTTTTTTCTGCCCCAAAAGCTGAAGTGGTAGGAAGGAAGGAAACAGCTAGCCCCACATTTGATAGCTGCAGGTCCCTTTCTGTTGTCTACATTTTCCCAGTACTCCTGACTTGGGGCAGGAGAGCAGCAGGAATGGGGTGAAGACTGGTTTAATTCCAGTTTTATTATAGCTTTATTTTTCAGGTGCAAATTGTCATTCAAATACCCAAACTTCATATTTCTTTTAATTTGAGCCAGGTGAAATTGAGCTCTGAATTGAGCCTACTTCATTAGACTTTGGATAAATGATGACTAAAAGGATAGAATGACAATCCAACTCCTTCATTAATTATGTTTTTTAAAATTTTATTTTAATTTTATTTAACTTTACAATACTGTATTGGTTTTGCCATACATTGACATGAATCTGCCACAGGTGTATACGAGCTCCCAANTTGATCTCAGAGAACATGCCGTTCGGACACTTCTTCATGGCATACTCAATGGACTTGCAGGCCTCAGCCTTGGGGGCAGGGGAGGGGGAGACAAGCCTGGAGACTTAAGGTGCTCTTCCCAGAGAGGTGGCTCGGCAGGGACAGTGCGAAGCCCAGGGCCCCTCAGCCAGAGTACACCCTCAGGGAAGGAGGGAGTGAAAAGGCTGGGCAGCGTCATATTCTGATATATTGTTTTCACTTTATCAATGAGAAAACTGAAATTCACAGAGGTTAAGTGCCCACTTTCTATTACACAGCTAGTGAAGGGCAGGAATGAGATGTGAATCTAGACCCAACTCCAAAGCCTGGGTGGTTAACCAGTAAGCTGTGTAACCCTATTGTCGCTGTTTAGTCACTAAGCTGTATCTGACTTTCTTGTGACCCCATGGACTGTAGCCTGCCAGGCTCCTCTGTCCATGGTGTTTCCCAGGCAAGAATCCTGGAGTAGGTTGCCAATTCCTTATCCAGGGGATCTTCCCGACCCAGGGATCAAACCTGCGTCTCGTGCATTGCAAGGTGGATTCTTTACACTGAGCCACCAGGGAAGCCCAGTATAAGCTATGCCCTGCTTCAAATGAGACTGTGGAACAGATTCCAAAAAAAATTCTTATAAAAATCAGAAAGTCTACAAATGGAGGTGACTGGTCCTGTCCTTCAAGTGGAGATCTTACTATTTTGGTGCTGGCCATCCCAACACAGAACCCTAGACCAGGACCTCAGGAAAACACCACAAGGCTGCTTCATAGAAAGCAGTGCACCCCACTGAAAGAATACAAAGGCTCTCAGAGCAGCCACAGCAGCGGCGTGGACTGTTCTGTTGCACAGGAAAACCCACACCAGAAAGGAAATCCCATTTATCATGAAACAAGCAGAGACCCAAGGAGAGCTGGTCTTCATTCCTTAAGCTTCTTCTCTTTCCAGATAAAAAAGGAGACCTAAGGAACCCTCTCACAGGAAGGCTGGCTCTGTCATCAACTCTCAGAGCTACTTTGGGGCATGTCACAGAGACTCAGGAGTTACTACACACATCCACCTGACTTCAGGAAAGAGGACAGATGAACTGCTCAGGGCAGACACTTCAGATACCATTCACGTAAGAAAACTAAGGATCAAGAGAGACTAAGGACCTCACCTAAGATTCCACAGCTGGCTGCGGGCAGAGATGGCTGAGTTCTCAGGTCTCCTCTGTTCTCCACTGGTCACACTACCTCCCCCTCTGCCACACTCCCCCAGGAGAAACACTCCCTGTAACTCTACTCCTCCTTCCCCCAAATCTTCCAGCCATCTTTCTTGCACGGCCTTCAGCATCATACCCTCTCAGATCTCACAGGGAAGGGTAGTAACCTCATACAGGAGCAGAAAGCAGGGCAAGAGCAAACGTCCTTACCAGCATGGGCTGCACTGGGGTCATCAGAGAAGCCTGGACACTCAGAGCTCGTCTCTGGCCTGGCTCCTTCTCCACCTCCTGCTCGTTGCGGAGGACCCGCTCCACCACATCCTGCAGGTTGCGTGAGGCTTTGAAGGCTTCATAGGCATTGGGGTCTAGAGCATCTAACCTGCCGAGGCCGATAGGAACAAGGAAACAAACACGACTGTTCTTGACCTTATTGCTCTCGATAGCAGCAATATGCTGCAACATATCATGTCCAGCAACAACAGGACATAACCGCTTCCCCATATATTGGGACCCCATGAATCCCAATACATGGAGAAGCAGTTATGTCCTATTGTCTAAAGACTGTCACAGGAGAAAAAGATCTTGGAAAACTCAGCTCTTTTGAGATACCATGCTACCTGGATGCTGCCCTAGCAAAGAGGGGGCTGAAGTGGGCAAGCAACTTTGAATATATTCCCTATGTTTGATTCTAACAACTCTGTGAAGAGGGTACTGTTATCTCCATTTAACATGAGAAAATGGAGGCTGAGCTAGGTCAACTGACAGGTCCCATAGGAAGGAAGGTGGCAGAATCAGGTCAAACCCAAATCGGGGCTTCCAAGTCTCTGACACCAGCTGACAACACAGGGAGTGGGCAGCTTCCACCATCAGAGGACTTGGTACTTACACGTGTTTTGCACCTGAGTTCATCTTCAGATCATGCTTGATTAGCCTGATGATGCACTTAAGGTCATTGGCTGTACACCTAGAGTGATGAGGCACATTCCACTTACAAAGCTCTGGACTCCCAAACCTTCCTCCCCTAGTGATTCCATCTCCCCAGGCCCATCCCCANGCCTGGCGTGCTGCAATTCATGGGGTCGCAAAGAGTCGGACACGACTGAGCAACTGAACTGAACTGAGTGACATTAAATGCTTAGATATAATGGGACTTACTTTTTGTAGAACTTTTGAATGTGCCTGTAAAATCAGTTCAGTGCTTTTACAAAACTATTATCAAAACCTTGTGATGAAACTTAGAAATTGTATTAGTATATATTTTGGCTGTATGCAGTGGGTAATCATATCAGGTCTTGGTGAAAAATAAATCCTCCCAAAACCGATGATGGGAATTAGAAAATTATTAGAATTTGAACTGAATTATATGCAATTTTAATCCTTGAAAGAAATTTCTTTATTTGATTCCTATGAATTAAAAATGCTTTCTATGTTATTTCAGAGGCTGGAAAATTGACCATATTTAGAATCCTGGGCAGCAAAGTAAAACAGATTTCAGGTAAATTATGCTGTACATATAGTCTATCCCAAGAAAGTAAATCACTGCTAAATTTACTGAGAGATCTCTTTCAGTGATTATCATATGGAATAGGTTCCTCAGGAAGCATTTGAGTCTTGATTTCATAGATGCTAATCATTTATATAATGTTGCTTGTATAACTCTTGGCTAATTATTTTATTTTTTTCACTGCTTTTCGAGTTTTATTTGAAAAAAAAAAAGAATGCGTGTAATTTCCTTTCTCTAATATTAATATATTGAAATTATGATAGCAAATACCATTTAACTAAATATGTTTAGATCCTGAATGATCCAGAAAGGCTTTATACATGATGTGAACTTACTGACCAACTACAACTGAATACCACTCTTACAGCTTACTGAGTAGACTAAACTGTTCTTTATTCTCTTCAGTGTATAATTAGAAATTAGGTAGGATCGGATTCCTAAGGACTCAAAATATATATGGTGGTATAGTTACTTAACTCACAGGTCTTGAGTATTGAACATTTCACAAATTAAATCTTACTCTGAGGTTAATGGAAGTTTGATCTCAATGAACACATTTTACTTTTTGTATAAGTGAGGAAGAGAAGCTTTATTAAGCAGTTACACACATTTTGAACCGCACTGTAGGCTAAAACTAGAAGTTGAAATGGACTTAACAGGTAAGATTTAAAAACTTCATTTTTACATGTCTCATGGAGAGAAAAATATCCAGTATAAATTTTGCTGAAGAAAATGAATATTAAAAAATTGAAGTTCTTATTGCAACTTTAAGAGTAATAGAAATAAAAGTCATAAAATTCAAAACCAAAAGATGAATAATTTATGTAATTTTAAAGGAATGCAGTTATGTGACCTTGTTATGGAATTTGTAGGTTAAACACTAAATCTGGTGTAATCTTATTTAGGCAAGATGTGATAGAAAACTTTGCAGGAACAGATGAGTTAGGTCTGACTCCCTGAATAATGGATGCTGAGAGCACTTCATTTCTAGGTGGGTATTGCAGTTTGCTAGGACTGCCATCACAAAGTACCACACACTGGGTGGCTTCAATCACAGTTTTATTTTCTCACAATTCTGGAGGCTAGAATTCCAAGATCAAGGTGCTGTCAGAATTAGTTTTTGATGAAACCTCTCTTTCTGACTTATAGACTGCTGCCTTCTTTGCTCCTAGTAAGGAAGAAAAGCTTTATTAAACTGTTATACACATTTCAAACTATACTATAATCTAAAACTAGAAGTTGAAATGGAACACAGCCCTGCCAGCACATTGATTTTAGCGTAGTGAGACATCTGTCTGATTTCCTTACTGTAAGATAATAAATTTGTGTTTTTTAAGGCAATACGTTTGTGGTCATCTGTTACAGCAGCAACAAGCCAACGTACCGTACACTGTCATGTGCTATGCTGTGCTCTGCTTAGTCACTCAGTTGTGCCCGACTCTTTGCAACCCCATGGACTGTAGTCCACCAGGCTCCTCTGTCTGTAGGGATTCTCCAGGCAAGAATACTGGAGTGGGTTGTTATGGCTTCCTTTAGGGGATCTTCCCAACCCAGGGATCAAACCCAGGTCTCCCGCATTGCAGGGGGATTCTTTACTGTTTGAGCCACCAGGGAAAACCAAGAATACTGGAGTGGGTAGCCTATCCCTTCTCCAGGGGATCTTCCCGATCCAGGAATCAAACTGGGGTCTCTTGCATTGTAGGCGGATTCTTTACCAGCTGAGCTACCAGGGAAGCCCACACTGTCAGACCCTTGATCATTTACTTGTGTAACTCCAAACATAGCATGTACGCACATTGCTTCTTGTTCTTGAAATGCTATTACCTTCTTGTATGTCTAACTAACTCTTAAACCTACTTCTGAAGTTACCTTCTATTAGCAGAATTTGCTGAACTTTGGGTTTCTGTCCATTTCTATCTCAACACACGATGTTTGCAACATCTGTCGTACTTCTCTGTTATTGTTATTACTGTCACTGATTTCCCCTCTTTTCCAAGACTGTTGACCTCTTGAGAGGCTTGAGACTTTATTTACAGTATCTAGCCCATGAATGAATTAAGTGGAATGATGAATAAATGAAAATAGAGTGTTCTAAATGTTTTTAAGTTAGAAGGCTCGTATTCTGTGTGTGAGTCTGTGGGTATGTTTGTACTTGGGTGTGTGCACTTTACAAAGAGGGAGTCTGAGAAACATCAATTTGTTTAAGTCCTCTGTCTTAGTCTATTTGGGCCAATATAATGAAAATACCATAGACTTGGTGACTTATAAACAACCAAAATTTCTCATATCTGTGGAGGCTGAGAAGTCTAAGACCAAGGTGCTGGCAGATTCAGTATCTGGTGAGGGCTCACTTCCCAGTTCATAAATGGCTGTCTTCTTGCTGTGTCCCCACATGATGGAAGGAGAGCTAGAAAGCTCTTTGGGGTCTTTTTATAAGGGCACCAATCCCATTCATGAGGGCTCCACTCTCGTGGCTTACTTTTCAAAGTCCCTGCCTCCAGATACCAGCACACTGTGGATTAGGCCTCAACATATGAATTTTGGGGGACACATTCAGTCCATAACATCCTTTAATTCTGGTAATCTTTTCCCAACTTCCCACCCAGATGGTTGGCAATTAAATATGTTATTAATAGAGTTTAGTTTCACATGTAAGGATTCCAGGTTTATTTGGGGTTGCTGATGTGGATCTGGTCCCAAGACAAAGGTGATATATCTTTTTTCAAGATATTGTTCAGCCTGCATGGTTATCCATGTGTGTATGAGTGTACAGAGGGAGGATAAAGTAGACTCGTAGGGCTTACACTGGCTAGGTCACTCTTTCCTCCGATGGACAAAAACATGGAAGCTTTCGGTTGTGTATTATATTTTAAAATTAATTTTAAAAATTAATTGAGATATAATTTAGACACATAACATTTTATTAATTTTAGCTGTACAACATAATATTTGCTATATATATATATTGCAAAATGATCACTACAATAATTTTAGTTAACATCCATCATCACAGTTCCAATTTTTTTCTTGTGATAAGAACTTTTCAGATCTACTCTTTTAGCAATTTTCAAATATACTATGTAGTATTGTTAACTATAGCCACCGTTGTTGTTCAGTTGCTGAGTTGTGTCCGACTCTTTGCAACCCCATAAACTGCAGCAAGCTAGGCTTCCCTGTCCTTCACTATCTCCCTAAGTTTGCTCAGACTCATGTCTGTTGAGTCAGTGATGCCATCCAAACTGTTGCTCCTTCTTGTCTTGCCCTTAATCTTTGCCAGCATAGGAAAGATGTTAGGAAGTAAGTCAGCTCTTTGCATCAGGTAGCCAAAGTATTGGAACTTCACCTTTAGCATCAGTCCTTCCACTGAATGTTCAGAGTTGATTTCCTTTAGGATTGACTGGTTTGATCTCCTTACTGTCCAAGGGACTCTCAAGAGTCTTCTCCAGCATCACAGTTCAAAAGCACCAGTTCTTCAGTGCTCAGCTTTCTCCATGGTCCAGCTCTCACACCCATAAATGACTGCTGAATAAATTATAGCTTTGACTATATGGATCTTTGTCAGCAAAGTGATGTCTCTGCTTTTTATCACTATCTAGGTTTTTCATAGCTTTTCTGCCAAGGAGCAAGCGTCTTTTAATTTTGTGGCTGCCATCACTGTCCACATTGATTTTGGAGCCCAAGAAAATGAAATCTGGCACTGTTTCCACTTTTCCCTTATCTATTTGCCATGAAGTGATAGGACTGGATGCCATGATCTTCATTTTTTGAATGTTGAGTTTTAAGCCAACTTTTTCACTCTCCTCTTTCACTTTCATCAAGAGGCTCTTTAGTTCTTCCTCATTTTCTGCCATTAAAGTGGTATCATCTGTATAGCTGAGGTTGTTGATATTTCTCCCAGAAATCTTGATTCCAGCTGTGAGTCATCCAGCCCAGCATTTCGTATGATGTACTCTGCATATAAATTAAATAAGCAGGGTGATAATATACAACCTTGATGTACTCGTTTCCCAATTTTGAACCAGTCTGTTGTTCCACATCCAGTTCTAACTGTTGCTTCTTGCATACACGTATCTCAGGAGGCAGGTAAGGTGGTCTAGTATTTCACACAAACTGTGGAATATTCTTTCTAAACAAATAAGGAAATAATAAATATTTCAGGAAAGAATGTTATAAAGCTGTTAAATTGATATTGTATATCAATCATATATTAAATTGAAAAATATTGTATATTAAATTGAAAAACAATGACTGATACTTGGGTATGAATCTTATACAATTGTGATGATGTGTGAAAAGTCACTTTACTTATTTTACCAAATCAAATTAAATTTGACTTTATACACTCAACAGAATGGCAGTAATATGAACATGTCATTATTGGGTCTCCTCTCATTATTTTCCATTCAAAGGCACCTGCCTCTCTTCCCCTTTATTTCTTGGGCAACATAAGAGCAATACTTTGACAAAATGCTTTTTGTTAAAAACAAACAATGAGGACTGACCTTAAAAGATATTCTCCTAAGGTAAAAGAATACACAGATATATTCAATCTGTAAAGATAAAAACTATCTTGTTTAGTACCTTTGTATTTGCCTCCAGTATAAAGTCTAGGCTTTTAGAAGGGATTTATGTTTGTTTCTTCCATATGGAAGGGGATTTCAAAGATGGAGGGGTTGGAAAAAGATAGCTTCCCAAGTCTAAGAGAAGTGACCAGACAAAAGGTACAAACTTTCAGTTGTAAGATAAGTCCTGGGGATATCATGCACAGCACAGTGACTATTTACTTCTGCTTCATTGAATATTGGAGTGGGTTGTCATGCCCTCCTCCAGGGGATCTTCCCAACCCAGGGATCAAACCCAGGTCTCCTGCATTGTGGGCAGATTCCTTATCAACTGAGCAACCAAGGAAGCCCAAGAATACTGGAGTGGGTAGCCTTTCCCTTCTCCAGCAGATCTTCCCGACCCAGGAATCAAACCGGGGTCTCCTGCATTGCAGGCAGATTCTTTACCAGCTGAGCTACCAGGGAATCCCAATCGGATAGCTATTTGAGGGCAATTAGAAGTTTCCAACTTACACAGATTCTCAGTTATTTCCTTAGGATAAATTTCCAGAAGCATCATTAATGGTACAAAATAATGGTCAAATTTTAAGGCTGTTGAGCCCACTACTCATCACAAACAGCAAAGTGCCATTTTGGAAAGTACCTTGGGTAAATAAAAATGGAGCATGTATTGGTTTGCTAGATCTTCCATAACAAAATACCGAAGAATAAGTGGTTTGAACACAGAAGTTAATTTTTCTCCCCTTTTTGGAGGCTGGAGGTCCAAGATCAAGGTGCTAGTAGGGTTAAGTTCTTCTGAGATCTTTATTCTTGGCTTGCAGGTGGCCATCCTCTCACTGCCTCTTCACATGGTCATTCTTCTGTGCACATATACTCCTGGTGTCTCTTCCTCTTATAAGGACACTAACCATACTGGATTAGGGCTCTATCCTAAGGGCCTATTTAAGATAATCACCTCTTTAAATACTTTATCTTTGATTATAGTTACATTCAGAAGTACTGGAGGCTAGTGCTTCACATTATGAATTTAGAGATAAGCGAGGGTGGGGACACAGTTCAGGCCATGACAACTCAACTGCAAAAATTAACTCTGAGATATAATGGCATGCTGTAGTCCATGGGGTTGCAAAGAGTCGAACATCACTGAGCAACTGAACAGCAACAAATAATAAAAAGTTGACTTAAAAAAGTAGAGTTGGTGCTTTCTGAAAATATAGCTGTTCATAGTTTCCCCTCTCTTTCTCAGCTCATTCTTTTTCCTTTTCTCTAGTTCTCTTTTCCATTCAGTTCAGTTCAATGGCTCAGTTGTGTCCAACTCTTTGCGACCCCATGAATCACAGCACGCCAGGCCTCCCTGTCCATCACCAACTCCCGGAGTTTACCCAAACTCATGTCCGTGGAGTTGGTGATGCCATCCAACCATCTCATCCTCTGTCGTCCCCTTGTCCTCTTGCCCACAATCCCTCCCAGCATCAGGGTCTTTTCCAATGAATCAACTCTTTGCATGAGGTGGCCTAAGTATTGGAGTTTCAGCTTTAGCATCAGTCCTTCCAATGAACACCCAGGACTGATCTCCTTTAGGATGGACTGGTTGGATCTTCTTGCAGTCCAAGGGACTCTTAAGAGTCTTCTCCAATACCACAGTTCTAAAGCATCAATTCTTCGGTGCTTAGCTTTCTTCACAGTCCAACTCTCACATCCATACATGACCACTGGAAAAACCATAGCCTTGACAAGACAGACCTTTGTTGGCAAAGTAATGTCTCTGCTTTTTAATATGCTGTCTAGATTGGTCATAACTTTCCTTCCAAGGAGTAAGCGTCTTTTAATTTCATGGCTGCAGTCACCATCTGTAGTGATTTTGGAGCCCTCTCTAGAATAAAGTCTGACATTGTTTCCACTGTTTCCCCATCTATTTCCCATGAAGTGATGGGACCAGATGCCATGATCTTCATTTTCTGAATGTTGAGCTTTAAGCCAACTTTTTCACTCTCCTCTTTCATCAAGAGGCTTTTTAGTTCCTCTTCACTTTCTGCCATAATTAGGTGCAGTAAAATATACCCTTTTTACTGTGCAGTTCTTTTGAGTTGTTTAAACATCATATTCAATTATATCTTGTTATCATACTTGCAGGAGGGATGGAAAGCAAAGGTTGTCTAAATTTCAGTTACATTTTAAACATTGTTTTGGAAGGCTGAGATACTTGCAAGCAAGGAAAAGCCAAGAAACACACTCAGGCAATGATCTAAAAGGTAAAGTAGGAAAAAAATTGTTTTTCCACCTGAATGATCTCAGAGGTAGGAAAATGACAGCATCATTTAAGTGTTTATATAACACTCTTTATTCACTGTCCCTACTTTTATCAATCTAATCTCTGAAAAGATTGTTCTATCCCAGTTATCTTGCACTTATCCTGAATTTCTAAATGTCTCTCAAACATACTTGTGTTGTTTCCCATCATCCCTACCCTCTATCTGTTGTTGTTTAGTTGCTAAGTTGTGTCCCACTCTTTGTGACCCCATGGACTGTAGTCTGCTAGGCTCCTCTGATCGTGGGAGTTCCCAGATAAGAATATTGGAATAGGTTGCCATTTCCTTCTCCAGGGTATCTTCCTGACCCAGGGACTGAACCTGCACCTCCTGCATTGGCAGGTGGATTCTTTACTACTCAGCCAACAGGGAAGTCTGCCCTCCTTCTATAAGTAAGGCTTATACTAGACATATGCTTTTATGAAGCTTTTCTAGTCAATAGTAATTAAATCAGTAACAGATCCTCAATAAGACTGTGAGGATGATTATTTTAAAACAATACAGGAAAAAAAAAGTTACCTTAGAATTTACAGTTTAGATGAGAAAACAAGTTATGGTCTTATTTTGTTTAGAAATTCAACTTTATTGTTTAACATTTATTTGAGTGACTCTAAAACTTCTTCAGGTCTGATCTTTCATCAGAGCTGTAATCTTGGGCCTCTCAGAACATGAATACCCCCATGAATACCCGAGTTTCACCTTAAATATTAACAGCTATGTTCACCACAACTGATACTTCCTCTAAAATAGTTTCTTTTCCTACATTTTTGTAGTTCTATCATGTGGCAGTTTTAGGCTTCCAGATATCAAACACTGGAATGCTTTTATTTTCCTCATTATTTATCATCAGTCGGTTAGCAAATCCTGACGTATCTGAATTGTATTTTGTAATAAGGTAATACTTTCCTATTATCCTTCTCTTAATTTTTTCAGTGGCATTTATTGCTATCTAACATGCTATATACCATTCCTATTGTTTGCTTCTCCCCACAAGAATGTATGTTCCACGAGGGCAGACATTTTTGTCTGTTGCTTACTGCCCTGTTCCCAACACTTGGTATAGTAGTTATTGGATGAATTGAGAAATTGAGCACTTACTATGTGCCAGGCACTGTGCTCTGTATTTACATGCAGTATCTCATTTAATTTTTGCCACATTGGGTAGGTGTTTTATGTTCTGATTTTAGATAATAAAACTTATAATTTTGAAAAGGTTAGGTGACCTGTCCAAAGTCACACAACTCGATGCTCACACGGTTTGTAGGTAATAGAGACATAGTCTCTCCCCAAACCTTGAAGCCTATCAATATGCCTTTGAACAAGTATTTATACTTCTTAATCTAAATTTAGGAAAAGGAGTACATCAAAGCTGTATATTGTCACCCTGCTTATTTAACTTATATGCAGAGTACATCATGAGAAACACTGGACTGGAAGAAACACAAGCTGGAATTGATATTGCCGGGAGAAATATCAATAACCTCACATATGCAGATGACCCCACCCTTATGGCAGAAAGTGAAGAGGAACTAAAAAGCCTCTTGATGAAAGTGAAAGAGGAGAGTGAAAAAGTTGGCTTAAAGCTCAACATTCAGAAAACGAAGATCATGGCATCCGGTCCCATCACTTCATGGGAAATAGATGGGGAAACAGTGGAAACAGTGTCAGACTTTATTTTGGGGGGCTCCAAAATCACTGCAGATGGTGACTGCAGCCATGAAATTAAAAGACGCTTACTCCTTGGANGTACTTAAAGAAACTTTTAAAAGGTCCTGTGAGGTTTTTTTTTTCTTGCTGTTACGCAGGTAGTGATATGTTGAATTTTATCCCTTACAGGTAAAACATTTGAAGTGGTGGATGTGACTTTTTAAAATCTCTAAAGTTTTTCCTACATCCATCTCTTGTACTAAGTGATTTGCTTATCATCTTGACATGGGTGGTCACTTCTATGAGAATTTGCTTCAAAATATGTACTGTGTAGAAATAGTTTGTGTTAAGCATGTGTTTTCATTCATATAAACTGTTTAAAAAAATTCAGATGGCCTAATTTCGTCCCTCTTACTGGTTTGTCTGTAATGAATGGTTACAAATAAGGGTTATATTTTACCCTCAAACTTTAAGTGCATTTTTGTATTTTCAGAGCAGGTTTAAATGGTTTTTTTTTCTCTTTTTTCCCTATAGCTGAACTGTTGTCCTGGAAATCCTTCCCCTAACTTTTGTGGCACCATCTACTGGCAGAATGTCAGTATATCTGCAAAACAGTTGGTTTAAAAACTTGTTCAGGACAGTTGCGTCAGATTTTAGAAGTTTTGCCATCAAAAATCTGTGCAGACTTTGGTTATACATTTACTTGTAACTAAGATGGGCTTTACAGGAATGTAGTTAATGGTCCATATCACGACTGCCCTTTCTACATGAGGTTTGAAAATGTAAAACTGCTCTGAATAGCTTGGGCAGTGGCCCCAAATTGCTATGATAACTAATGAACCAGCTTCCTGTACTGGTATCTTAGGTGCAAGTTGTAAAGCAAAATATCTGTATTCTGCTTGGTTAACAAATGTATATTTGTAGCCCTTTCATGCAATAGAATTCAAATTGTTGTTTATAAAAAGCAAAACAAAACAATGGTATAGGAGAAAATTGCCTTCCTGGATAGACATATAGAATAGCAACGTTTATGGATATCGCAAATAAAGAATTCAATTCTTTACATGATTGAGTGAGAGTATGTATAACCTGGTGGGTGGGTTCAGAATACCTTTTAATCTAGTACTTATATTTGATTTAATGATACGGTAAAATTTTTGGCTGGAATTTTGCTTAAGCCTGCTTAGTCACTTTGACAAAGGGTAGATGATACTTGGTATGGGTACTTTTAGTACGTCTACAACAAATGGGATAGATGTGTTTGCATAGTGAAGAAATTAACAAAATAGTCTTAAGTTTTGCATTACAAATGGTTTTACTATATGCTTAAGTTTCTGTTTTTATTCTTACTGAAATGCATCATACTCCGTTTCTTCATGTGGTACTTTGGTCTAGCTTTTGCAGGGAGTGGGGCTCTAAGATACAGAAAATGATATGCTTAAGTTTTTTATTGTAATTGTTGTGTTTGTGTTTTACTCAGTTTTAGGAGGAAGATCTGTTTTTTCTGGTTCAACTGGAATAGTCCCACCTTCTGGAGGGTTTTCAGAATTTAATAAGGTTATTGTCGTTTTGTATTTCCCACATAGTGATGTGTGAATAGCTATGTAAAAGGATTTCCCAGTTAGAAAAATAGCTTAGTGTTCATGGTATATCATCGCTTTGTTGTCATGTATCTACCTTTACAAATATCTTACCTGGATTAGTATTCAGTGAAGGCATAAATAGAGGTCTTTAGTTTTTCCAGATTTGGCATGTAGGACTTGTTTGTTATGGTTTCACTTTTTTCACCTGAATATTTACCTGAACATTACTACTTCAAATATAATCAAGACTTACCTGAACATTACTACTTCAAATATAATCAAGCCTTCATGGGAGGAAGTAGTACAGAACCTGGTCAGCATTGAATATAATTTTTGTGCAATGCTTGAATCTAATTTTGAAAGATTAGCAAAATAAAAAAATTTTTTTGTCTTCCTGTTGTGAAGAACTGCATTTACAGTGTTTAGTAAAATTCAGTAGTAATCATTAGTTGGAAGAGGTTTGAAAGATTGATAGTAATTTCAAGTCTTAAAAAGCTTGCAAACAGTTGACATTCATAGTGGTAACAAATCAGAATGATATACTGATTGCTTCGTTGTGTAGCTTAATGATTTAGAACAGATTTAATATTTAAATCTTCATAGTGAATTTTTGTTTTCAAGTGAGGTTAAAGCATTGAGGATACTTAAGAATTTGCTATTTCTGATTAATTACCTCAAGAACAGAAATGGTAGTGTCAGTTATTTGTAGCTTTGTTTATCTTTTAAGTGTGCTTGATACTCTCAAATTTAAGAATTTGCATTTTAAACTAAATTACCTATGTTTTTGCTGATTAAAAGTGGGCATTTGGATGTTGAGTCAATTTAAGCAAAACTGCATCTAGGTAATGTAAGGATTATTCCCCAAAAGACAGTATTTGCACTTAGAAGAGGATGAGTTTGTTTCTTCCATTTTAGCCAACTTACTGCATCAGTGTTAAGATTTTGGCCACTGGGAATATAATTTTTCTTCCCTGTTATAGAAGGCTCTTTTTTTTTTTTTTTTTAATTAAGTGGAGCAACAAAGATTGCCTCTAAACCAGGGTAAGACAGTGAATGCCTTTTCCTTAGTGTCTTATTGTGGGTTGCTTTGCTGTATCTTTGTCTAATGTTTTCTATTAAAAGTGAATGTTGTAAGAACTTCTTTCCAATAAAAATTCCCTTTCTACCGTGTTATTTTAAAAATTATAATATTGCATGTTTGGTCAAATGTTTCGAAGTAACATTTGGCAATGTTACTGCTACTGCTGCTAAATCACTTCAGTCGTGTCCAACTCTGGGTGACCCCATAGATGGCAGCCCACCAGGCTCCCCCGTCCCTGGGATTCTCCAGGCAAGAACACTGGAGTGGGTTGCCATTTTCTTCTCCAATGCATGAAAGTGAAAAGTGAAAGGGAAGTCTCTCAGTTGCATCCGACTCTTTGTGACCCCATGGACTGCAGCCTACCAGGTTCCTCCATCCATGGGATTTTCCAGGCAAGAGTACTGGAGTGGGGTGCCATCGCTTTCTCTGGGCAATGTTACTAGGAAATAGAAAAGAGAAATTGTACTAAATGTTGAGACTGGTGTATTTTTAAAAATGAGAATTAAACGTTTAAATAAATGATTAAAAACTAAACAAAGAATGGTAAAAACTCTACCAATATGAGGAAATCCTCTTCTCAAGGATAATCCTTGTAAATAGGTGTATGTTCAGTAAACTCTTGTATGTACCTACATTTTAAAAGGATGAAATAGTTGAGCAGTTTATATGATTGGCATTCTCATTTCAGAACAAATAGACCTTCCTAATCCTCTTTAATACCTGTATAATAATGTTCCATAGCATGGCCATACCATAATGGTTGATGGACATTTCTTGCTGTTACGAGTAATGCAGTGATTGTTGGAATTGCAGGTCATGTTCTTGCTAACCATATACACACTTAGTTGATGAGATGGCTCACTCAAATGTGCTGGATAACTAGAACACAGCAGTTCTCTGGTGTCGTGAGTATTTTTATGTTCTTAGTATGTATTCAGGGAAAGGTACATGCTCATTGGCAGCCTTGTTAAAACCTTAGGGCGTATTCAACTGAAACATTTTGCTGAAAAATTTCAAAGCTAAATAATACGTGATAAAACAGTTAATGGCCTATAAAGACCCTTATGTTGCTCCTTCCCTGTTTTCTTCCAGCACTTGGAGGTGACGTACGTTAACAGTTTGCCTATTTCTAGGTCTTTCTATTTGCAGGGAGAGATATTTATTTTAGGAACAAATATTGGGTTGTTTTATATATACATATATACATATGTAAGTATTTTAACTTCAAAGACACCCATATGTGTACATAATCATTCTGTATAACACTGGTATACTATAGTATAGATGCACCGTAGTAATTTATTGTTTAGTATGTTTCCAAACTACTTTTGCAGGCTTTGTGTTGCCATTTGCAACATACCAAAAAGGATCTGCCCCTGCTCACAAGGTACTCGCAATTTTTGTTTGAGTAGTGGGAATTTCAGTAATTGTAATAGATTGTGGGCATTTTAGTTAGAGATGGGTATAAGCAATTGTGTCGACTTGGTGGGTCAAGAAAACATTTGGGCTGGTCTTGACATTTAGACTACGTAGATGAGTTGGCAGAGGGCATGCTACTAACATGCCAATACACAGAGCATGATGTAATGGGCTCCTTAACGTTTTTTCTTATGTTGCTAGGCCACAGAGACTTCAGAACTACATCATCTAATTTTTACTGCTTTGCATTATTTTATGGCTTAACAGTTTTTACTAAGTTTTAATAGCAAAATCAACTTAAGGGTTATGGGACACATTCAACGATAGAAGTACAAATCAGTTGAGATCTTGAATGGATGTTAAAAGGTTTCTGTGAAAAGTATAATTCATAGTTTGGAGACCCCCTTTATTAAGCCATAGTTAGCAATATTCTCACTCTTCTATTCTTTTAATATATCTTCCCTATATTTTCACTTACTAGCTGGTTTTAAAATATAATTTTGTGAGAAAACGTTTGCAGGAAGTTATTAGAAACTTAATATGTTCTGTAAATTTTATTTTAAAAATAAAGCTAACAGTTGTATAATTTGGCAGGGGGAGCCAGGGTTAGTTTGAAGAATAAGTGGGCATGAATTATTAGCTTCAAATTAAATTTGAGTTTAGCACATCGTGAATGTTCTTGATGCTTAAATTTAGTTGCTTACTAAGTGTAATGTGTGGAAGTGTATTGTTGGGAAATAGGGTTTATTGCTCATTTTTAAGACAAGCATGCAACTGGTTTGGGAAAATTGGTCTTTGACATTGGAACCTGCTTGTGGGTGAACTTCATATTCCTAAATAAGAAATGCCATCAGATAAAACACAAAAAAGGAGATACTAGAAAGCTGCTTTTCAAAAGAGATATATCAGGGAGGCTAAAAGGGCGGTTGAATCACTTTTGTTCTGAGCTATCCCACCTATTTATTAATAAAAAACATTTATTGATAGTTTATTAATAATAAACCTGCAGTTGGAGCTGAATGATTTGCATCTTCAGAGAGGAAAAAGATTAAAGATTTCCTTTTTTAGCTGTGTGCTGCCTTCTCAGGCAGATTTTCTTTGGCTCCTTTAATTCTTTTATCACTGCGTATGGTTTGTTTAAAAGAAACACCAAAAAACATATCTGAAATGGGTTTTGTTCTAAAATTATTTGATGTGAACTTGTACTGTTTTGACAATATGCTTATATCCCAGCATTTTCTGTCAGTTTCTTCAGGGGTTGATTACCTCTGTGCAAAACATCTAGGATCTGGAGATAACTGCAGTGGGACAAACATGGCTCCTGTCTTCAAGTAACTTGCATTCTGTTGGAGATTCTGTTTCTTTTGAAATTATGCACCTTTTCAGCGTTGTGGGATTGTCTCAGATTGTTCACACTGTACAGGCAAATTGGAGTTAGTCCCATCATCATTTAATATATATTCTCTGATAAAATGAAGACTTCACTCTTTTACTGGTTTTGTTAATTGCATGCCATATGAAAGGTACATTTTTCTTTGATGCTTTTGTTGCTAATGTAATTAGCCTCAGTAGGCATCTGACTTAGTATTTCCTAGTCCTTAATGGTGGAAAAGGCAATGGCAACCACTTCAGTACTCTAGCCTGGAAAATCCCATGGGTGGAGGGGCTGGTAATCTACAGTCCATGGGGTCATGAAGAGTCGGACACGACTGAGCAACTTCACTTTTGCTTTTCACTTTTATGCATTGAAGGAAATGGCAACCCACTCTAGTAATCTTGCCTGGAGAATCCCAGGGACGGCGGAGCCTGGTGGCCTGCTGTCTATGGGGTCGCACAGTCGGACACAACTGATGTGACTCAGCAGCAACAGCAGCAAAAGCCGTTTTTAATGACATAAATTTTGGTATCAAATAGAACAGATTCTTTTTTTGATGCAGTCACTTTTTTGTTCCATGACCTTGAACATATGGTCCTGAACCTATTTCCTTGTCTTTACAGTTGTGTCCAGCTCTATGCGACCCCGTGGACAGTATCCTGCACCAGGCTCCTCTGTCCATGAGATTTTCTAGGCAAGAGTACTGGAGTAGGTTGCCATTTCCTTCTCCAGGGAAGCTCCCCGACACAGGGATTGAACCCAGGTCTCCTGCATTGTAGACAGACGCTTTACCATCTGAGCCACCAGGGAAGTCCTTAAAAAGGAGAGACTGCTGTTAATATCTGTCTCACAGGATTGTGAATAAATTATACTTTGAACAAATTCAGTGGAAGTATACATGTAAAGGGTATGCTATCATTATTGGTACATAGTGAAGTTAATATTATGACTTTGGTTAAGAGATAAAGAGAGTGTACCTTTATTTCATCCCCACTTCAACTACAAGATATTTGCACAATGAGGTGAATGAATAGCCATCTTTAAAAAAGTACTGATATAAATGTATGTAGTCCATAGAGCACTCTTAGTAACAGATTTGGTTTTTAACCTAGACTTTGCTCTTGATTTGCTAGGTGAGCTTGGATATGGGAGCCCTCTATTCCTCTGCTTCAACTCTGGTAGGAGAGGTGTGAACCATGTTAGCTGTCTGTGTTTAAGTATTATAAGAAAGTTACAAGTAATGTGTTGAGGGTGCCTTCCAGGTAGGAAGAAGGATCAAGAAAAGCATTATGAAAGATGTATTTGACTTAAAAAGTTGGCTGTATAGAGAAAGTGAGGGGGAAAGTTAATTTCAGTAGAGGGACAAATAGAAGCATGGGGTACATACAGAGAAGTATGCCTACTATGCTAAATGTTGTACAAAGTACATTTGCAAATGTTCTCACTGGATCCATTTCAGTAACCCTCTGCTTCACAGTAAGGTAGCTGAAGCTCATCTCAAGGTTAAACTTTCCCAAGCCCACCCAGCTGGTGAAATGATTGAACTGGGAGTTGAATCCAAGCCTTATTGATTTCAATGGCCATACTCTGTATGAAACTTCCAGATACAAGTGGATAATTTATATTAAGGGTAAAGGAGAGTTGTGGGAAATTGGGAGAAGTTGGGACCATATTAGTGCTTATCTGGCAGCCAGTGGAAATTTATACTAAAAGTTTTTGAGAATAGCGGTAGCGAGACTGTAATTTAGACTAATTAGTAGCACTGAGTGAAATAGATGGCATTTGAGTGATGTTTCAGGTGGTAAGGCTGCAATGACAGCTTATGTTAACCATGAGAGCATGAACAAAGAGGGAGCACTGGCAATAGATGGAAATGGAATGTAAGGGAAGTTGTAAACGTTTAATTAGCAAATGATTGGATATGGTGGGGAGAGAGAGAGAAAAGTGAGTAGTTCAGTCAGAATTATGTGGTAAGTAGGAGGGTGGTGATGTCATCAGAAATGGAACGAGAGGATTTAGAAGGAAGGTTTGAACATAGTTGAAGATGCTGGTGTGTGCACTGAAACATTCAGTTTTCTGTAGATAGCTTTACAAAATGGTTACAGGATATTCTCTTTTTGCCCTTCTTGTTCCACACCTTTCTGTTCCTTGCTTCTGTGTTCTTAGAAATTTGATTGTTAAAGAACTATACTCTCTTCTATGGCTTCATGTTGGGTTTAACAGTGGGAGAAACCAGCAGAAAGTCTAGAAGAGAGAGAGAAAGGTGAGGTTAGGATTATTTGTTCCCTCCCTCCAAAGTATACATATTGAGCAAATAGTTTTATCAAGGCCTCTTACCAAGCTCTGCTCCAGTGGCTGGCTACAGGTCTTCTCTGGTAACCACTCCCTCCTACTGCTACTTCAGGTTCCTTTTTTCTAGCCCCAAGATGGTTTACCAGACCTTGTTGGTTTTCTCTTAACTGTGCCCACATCCTTGAAAATGGTTCCTTTTATTAAAACTCCAGTAACCCTATTTGAGTGTGCCATCTGTTGTCATCTCTTCAGTGAAAAAAAAAATCCCACATTTGCTAATGACTTGGTTTCCCAGAAACCACCAAACTTGGAGAAGGTCTAGCTATTTACCCTCCCCATCTGTTAATGAGTTTTTCTACATTGATATTCAGTATCTCCCTGTTTCCTACTGTGTCAGGTTAAATGTTTGACTCTCTCCTATTTTGTGATTCATCTGGAAATGCAGCCAAGAACAAGAAACAAAAATCCTTGTCCTCAGTAGAGCTTATGTTTTAGTAGGGGGAGACAGATAATGAAGCATAATAAGTTGTATGGTATTTAGAAAATAATGTGCGAATAGAAAAGGGTAAGGAGCCAGCAGTGCTGTAGGGCAGGATATTTGTGAAGATTGTGCAATTTAAAATGGGGTGATGGCCTTCCCTAGTTGCTCAGTGTTAGAGAATCCACCTGCCAGTGCAGGAGACACAGGTTCGATCCCTGATCCAGGAAGATCCTAGATGCCACGGAGCAACTAAACTCGTGTGTCACAACTATTGAGCCTGTGCTTCAGAGGCTGGGAGCCACAACTACTGAAGCCCCCATGCCCTAGAGCCTGTGTTCTGTAATAAGAGGCCACTGTAATGAGAAGCCCATGCACTGCAGCTAGAGAAAAGCCCACGCAGCAATGAAGGCCTGGCACAGCCATAAGGAAAATGCGGTGAAGGGGATAGGATGGAAAGCTCTCTGAGAAGGTTATGTTTAAACAGAAACTTGAAGGAAATTTGAGACTTAGCAGTGTAGATGTTTAGGGGAAAAGCGTTCCAGGTAGAGGCTTCAGTTCAGTTCAGTCACTCAGTCGTGTCCGACTCTGCGACCCCATGAATTGCAGCACGCCAGGCCTCCCTGTCCATCACCAATTCCCGGAGTTCACTCACTCATGTCCATCAAGTCAGTAATGCCATCCATCCATCTCATCCTCTGTTGTCCCCTTCTCCTGCCCCCAATCCCTCCCAGCATCAGAGTCTTTTCCAATGAGTCAACTCTTCGCATGAGGTGGCCAAAGTACTGGAGTTTCCGCTTTAGTATCATTCCTTCCAAAGAAATCCCAGGGCTGATCCTGTAGTCCAAGGGACTCTAAAGAGTCTTCTCCAACACCACAGTTCAAAAGCATCAATTCTTCGGCGCTCAGCTTTCTTCACAGTCCAACTCTCACATCCATACATGATCACTGGAAAAACCATAGCCTTGACTAGATGGACCTTTGTTGGCAAAGTAATGTCTCTGCTTTTCAATATGTTATCTAGGTTGGTCATAACTTTTCTTCCACGAAGTAAGCGTCTTTTAATTTCATGGCTGCAGTCAACCATCTGCGGTGATTTAGGAAGAGCAAAAGTCTTGAGGCAGGATTGTACCTGGACTTTGAGGAAGAGCAGATTGGTCAAAGTGGCTGAAGTTGAGTAAAGAACAAAGGAGTAGCTGCTGATGTCAGAAAGGGACTAGCTCATAGTAGGGCTTTTGTAAAGTAAGGATTTTGGCTTTTGCAGCATGATTGGTCAACTATTTCAGGGTTTTGAGCAGAGGAATATGCTCTACTTGAATTAAAACAAAAAATTCTCTGATTTTCTCAGGACATAATTCTTATAGTTGATGTGGTTGGATTTGATGAGGCTTTATGAGAAAAGCAATCAGAACAACTTTGTTTTAAGGTATAAAAAGACCTGCAGTCTCTTAATTCTATTACAGACATCTGCATTTTTGAGGGGGAGATGATTCTCTGGCCGAAATGAATCTTTGATTATGATGTGCTGTCTTTAGAAAGGACTACTTGCAAGGTTGGCCCTTGTCTAGGCACTTGGATTTAGGTAGTGTTCTTACCATTCCCTAACTGATAAAGGTGGTCTAGACTGTGCATGCAAGCAGAAGGACTTCTGGGACTCTGGAATTTTGATATGTGCTAAGCAGTGGGGTTGCACAGAGTCGGACACGACTGAAGTGACTTAGCAAGCAATGGGTACCTATAAAACCTGGAGTACTTAGTCGTTAGGTAGAAACATCACTCACAAGTGTAGTCTTTGTGACCCTTCGTGGTAGGGAGAGAGCATAAAGAGGCCTGTACTTGGGCTTCTCCAGACTCTGTGTCTTTTCTCCAAATGATTCCACTGTGTATCTTCACTGTAGTCAATTTTATTTGTGAGTACAAGATCTAGCAGTGTGGATTTTTGTGAGTTCTTTTAGCTCATCTCTGAACCTGGCATTGGTCTTGGGAACCACTGGAAACAGCTAACATTAAAATTTTTTTTTCTTAATTTAATATAGATTTTTTTAGTGTAGCTAAGTGGAAAACATCACGTTATGGATAGAAGGTGCAGTTTTGGAAAACCTGTCACATAGTCAGCTCTGTGTCTAGTGAAGAGCTCTTCTGAGAAGTTTCTGCTTTGTTAATTTCACTTTTTCCAAAAGCTCTAGGTCTTTTCGTTATTGCAGTTTCTAGTAGTTCAGCTGGTAAAGAATCCACCTGCGATGCAGGAGACCCTAATTCGATTCCTGGGTTGGGAAGATGTATCCCTTGGAGAAGGGATAGGCTACTCACTCCAGCAATATTCTTGGGCTTTTTCCATGACTCAGGTGGTAAAGAATCTGCCTGCAGTATGGGAGACCTGGGTTCAATCCCTGGGTTGGGAAGGTCCCCTGGAGGAGGGCATGGCAACCCACTCCAGTATTCTTGCCTGGAGAATCCCCAGACAGAGGAGCCTGGTGGGCTACTTTCTATGAGGTCACAGAAAATTAGACACAACTGAGTGACTAAGCATAGCACAGCAATTTTGAACATGTGGAGACTCACTGCCATCATGTAAGTCTTTAGTAAGCAAGTTTAGAAAAAGGACAGCCTCATAAAGATCTTTAAAATAATTTGAGTGAAGGCAGTTGTTGACATAGGTGCCTGTTGGCATAGATGCCACAAATAATACCTTAGGGAGATAGGAAGTATAGCTGCTAGAAGCAACAGCGTTTGACAACAGGTGTAGATACGTCAGTATGTTAGAAGGATCATGCTTTGCTTGTATACAATGCAATGAGATGTATAGCAGGCCGGTCTGATTTAACTACTCTGTATTACTCCCCTTGGTAGGGAGTTGTTCTGTTCTGATCGTATAATAAGACTTTGGTTCACAGGATATGAAACTTCAGTCACAGAAGGGAGATTGTGGCAAAATTACTCATTTGACATACCTCTTCTGAGTATCTGTTGCTGACTTCAGAATCACAACCAGTTCCTTTGAGTCTCTGGATTCATGTATCCATGATCTTAAAAGCTTTTATTTTCATTTGGTGGAACTATTTGTTTGCTTCCCTCCAGTTGAGTTTAATCACAGTCTTGTACTTTTATAACTGAAATTGTAGATAGTAACTTCTCCATTAGGTTGGAAAAAATGATGAGCGAGGGGGGTAAATATGGATTTATTTAGTAGGAATCATTAATGTATCCATCCCTTGGCTCTAGGACTATAATACTAGGAATTTAACAGAACAATTCAGTGAAACAAGTTATTGCACAGAGATGGTGATGAGAACATTTATAGCAAGAGACTGGAAGCTATAAATGTGAAATGTTAGGGAAATGTTTACTAAATTGTGCTCTATGAAAATGTGAAATATTAAAAATATATCATCCGTCAAGTGATGGATAAATGTAATGTGGTATATACACAATGAAATATTTATTCAGTCATAAAAATGAATGAAATTCTGATCCATGCTAACACATGGATAGACCTCATAAACATTATGCTCAGTGAAATAAGCCAGGCACAGAAGGGTATGTATAATTTGTTTGCACGTATATGAGGGATCTAGAATAGGCAAATTCATAGAGGCAGAATGTAAGATAGAGGTTACCTGGGGCTTGAGGAAGGAGGGAATGGAAAATACTATTCGCTGGGTACAGAATTTCTCTGGAGATAATGAAGTTCTTCAGATGGATAGTAGTGACTGTCACATAACACTGTGAATGTACTTAATGCCACTAAATTGTGCCCTTTAAAGTGGTTGATGTAAATTTTATGTATATTGTCACAATAAAAGTTATAATTGAATATGCAATAATGATATGTATTTAGTGTAATATGAGTATGTAAATATATTAAAGTAGTTGAGATTAAACAATTGAACCTTTTAAATTAAAAAAAAATTTAAGTGAAATCATCAGAAATTGAAATTCAGTTCAGTTCAGTTGCTCAGTTGTGTCCGACTCCTCACAACCCCATGAATCGCAGCACGCCAGGCCTCCCTGTCCATCACCAACTCCTAGAGTTCACTCAGACTCACGTCCATCGAGTCGGTGATGCCATCCAGCCATCTCATCCTCTATCGTCCCCTTCTCCTCCTGCCCCCTATCCCTCCTAGCATCAGTCTTTTCCAATGAGTCAACTCTTTGCATGAGGTGGCCAAAGTACTGGAGTTTCAGCTTTAGCATCATTCCTTCCAAAGAAATCCCAGGGCTGATCTTTAGAATGGACTGGTTGGATCTCCTTGCAGTCCAAGGGACTCTCAAGAGTCTTCTCCAACACCACAGTTCAAAAGCATCAATTCTTCGGCTCTCAGCTTTCTTCACAGTCCAACTCATATCCATACATGACCACTTGGAAAACCATACCCTTGACTAGATGGACCTTTGTTGGCAAAGTAATGTCTCTGCTTTTCAGTATCCTATCTAGGTTGGTCATAACTTTCNCTTGCAGTCCAAGGGACTCTCAAGAGTCTTCTCCAACACCACAGTTCAAAAGCATCAATTCTTTGGCACTCAGCTTTCTTGACAGTCCAACTCTCACATCCATACATGACCACTGGAAAAACCATAGCCTTGACCAGACAAATCTTTGTTGGCAAAGTAATGTCTCTGCTTTTGGCACAACCAGTGTTAGGGACAAATAAGTCTCTATGTGGCAAATGGAAAGTATGTGTAAATTTTTAGGAAATATACATCCTTTCCAATCTTCCCATTCCAAAGAATTTACTTCAAGGAAATAGTCAGATAATCATACCAAGATTCATGCAGAGAATTATCTCTGAAGTGCTTATAAAAGTACTGAAAATTGGAAATGTCAATAATATCAATAGTTTAGTAATGGAATGCTACATGAAAAGTGAAAGTGTTAGTCGCTCAGTCTTGTCCAACTCTTTGTGACCCATGGACTGTAGCCCACCAGGCTCCTCTGTCTATGGGACTCTCCAGGTAAGAATACTGGAATGAGTAGTATCCTAAAGGGGATCTTCTGACCCAGGGATCAAACCCAGGTCTTCTGCACTGCAGTAGTTTCTTTACTGTCTGAGCCACCAGGGATGCCCACTATATATATATATATATATGTACTATATATATACAATATAGTCTTTAACAATTTTCTTGATGCCATACCTAGATATCTAACTATTTGGAGGGAAAACCTACTTATAAAATTGTTGTTGTTTTAGAGGCTAAGTTATGTCCAACGCTTTTTTGACCCCACAGATTGTAACGTGACAGGCTCCTCTGTCCTTGGGATTTCTCAGGCAGGAATACTGGAGTGGNAGATATCTAACTATTTGGAGGGAAAACCTACTTATAAAATTGTTGTTTTAGAGGCTAAGTTATGTCCAACGCTTTTTTGACCCCACAGATTGTAATGTGACAGGCTCCTCTGTCCTTGGGATTTCTCAGGCAGGAATACTGGAGTGGCTTGCCATTCCCTTCTCTAGGGGATCTTCCCAACCCAAGGAACCCATGTCTCCTACATTGGCAGGCAGGTTCCTGACCACGGAGCTACCCAGGAAGCAGTTACAAAATAGTGCTCAAAAATAAAGATTTTTTGTTAAGAACTTATTTTACATTATTTTTTCACTAGATGATCTCTGTTTATTTCTGTTAATTTACTTGAATTTGTTGTATTTTGCAATAAGCTTGAATTACTTCTATGATAAAGAGATGAACATTAATTATATCTAACACTCATCATATACTTAGGTCAGGAAGACACTACAATCTCAAAAAGATAAATTAGCTCAGCAAAGAAACTGACAATTTACAAAAAAAGGAAATACTATTAATAAATAAACCTATGAAATGTTCAATCAGTTTGCATAAGCCTGAAAAATATTAATAAGCTTTGTGTGTGTGTTAATCACTCAGTCAGGTCCAACATTTGTGACCCCATGGACTGTAGCCCACCAGTCTCCTCTGTCCATCGAATTTTCCAGACAGGAACACTGGAATGGGTTGCCATTCCCTTCTCCAGGGGATCTCCAAACCAGGGATTGAACTCGGGTCTCCTGCACTGCAAGCAGATTCTTTACAATCTGAACGACCAAGAAAGGTCAACTTATTTCAATTAATCTTTCTTCAGGAAAATAGTCCTAGAAGTCTTACCCCCAAAGATGTTCACAGCCATGCCATTTACAAGAGTTAAAACAGCAGAAACAACCTACATGTCTAATAAACAGGACTGCTTAAAGAAACTGCGCTATATTAGGTGGTATATAAAGCATTCTTCATAATTAAAAAGTCTGTCCTACAAAATTAAGTGAGAAACTTATGATTCAAAATTATACCAGGAGATTAAAACCATATACAAATAAGATGAAAACCTGTATCTAATGAAAAGACTGAAAGGAAATTCACCAAAACGACTGGTGGATCTATGAAGAGTTTGTTAATGTTGTTGTGCCTGTCATTTTAGCAGTTTTGGGGGGTTTTTTTGAGGTATAACTGACAACATATTATATATATATTTTTTCATATATTATATATATATATTTTTTTTTTTTTTGAGGTGTAACTGATGATATAACATTACATTCAGGCTTCCCTGGTGGCTCAGAGGGTAAAGCGTCTGCCTACAATGTGGGAGGCCTGGGTTTGATCCCTGGCTCAGGAAGATTCCCTGGAGAAGGAAATGCCAACCTACTCTGGTACTCTTGCCTGGAAAATCCCATGGACAGAGAAACCTGGTAGGCTACAGTCCGTGGGGTCGCAAAGAGTCGGACACAACTGAGCAACTTCACTTTCACTTTTCATAACATATTAGTTTCAGGTTGAACAACATTATGTTTCAATATTTGTATATACTGTGAAACTATCAATATTGTTAAGTCTAGTTAATTAACACTCATCACTATACATAGTTAAATAATTGAACCTAGGAATTTTTCAAATTTTCCTACTTGGGAATTTCCCATAGCTTTTTTATGAGACTGCATTACTTTCATAAATTAAAACAAAAAGAAAAAATTAACAATAGAAATTCCAACATAAGTGCAATTTTAGTAGTTTGGGATGATCAATGGAGATAATTAGCTTTGACACTGCAGTGATCAATATATAGAATAAATAAATGAATTAAAGCTTTAATCTAAAATGAAGGAACCAACAGATTCAATTGAATTTGGTTTGGTCAGTAGCATATTTTTTACTACAAACAAGAGTATACAGAAAAATGGCAAAGACCAGTAAGCTATCAACTTTTAGCGTAAAAGGACACAGTATTGGATGATACTTACAATGATAGATGTATAGTTTTTTCTACTTTCCTTTTTTAATAATAAAAACACATTTCAAAATACTCTGTTTAACTGTCCAATTACAGAAATCAAAAGGACAAACTACGGTTTATACTTAATAATGTTTCTTTATTATTTACAAAAGCTTACTGCAACAAAAATGTTGTTCAAATGTAAAAAGTGATTCCTGGAGGCATTTTTTTCCTGGAAGAGGTCTTGGGAACCCACTCCAGTATTCTTGTCTGGAGAATCCAGTGGACAGAGGAGCCTGGCAGGCTACAGTCCATAAGGTCACAAAGAGTCAGACGTGACTGAAACGACTTAGCATATATGCATGCAGAGGTATTTTTATTTGAGAAATATGTTATTAAATATTTTAAAAGAAATGGAAGGATCTGTTCTAAGTGAACAGACTGCTAAGGATTCTATCCTCCCAACACATCATGCAACAGGCTGGGCTCCAGCCCAAACCCTACAGCGTTCTAGTTCACTGATTGCGGAAGCCGCCTTACTTCTCTAGGCTTAGTCTCCTTCCCTACAAAATGTGAATAATGCTGCCTGGCTCAAAATATTACTGCACCTTATCCTTTTATCTCTACAAAATTCAATGCAACTTATCTCAAATGTTAAAAAGACAAAATAAAAGAGTAAGCTATGGTTATGAAGTTGAGGGCTGAATCAAGAATTTGGATTATGACCTTCATTTCACCCACTATTCATCCCACCCCCATCTCTGAAAAAACAAAACAAATAAATAAATATGCAGTTTCCAAGAATTGTGACATAATTTCATTCCAGAAAATGAAATCAGTGGATAACCACCCCTTAGGAAATGAGCACAGAACAAACTCATTTACCATGAGTTAAAACATAATAATTAGAACGGAAAGGGGCAAAACCTTATTACGTTAATGATGTATTGAATATTATGGGTGTTTTTTTACTACAGAAAGTTGAAAAATGTTATCAGAAATTCTCTGAAATAAGCATAACTTGGTAATCATATCTAATAGAAAAACACTCAATCATTAAGTTTTGGTTTATATTTTATTTGAAAATAGGGAGGGACAACTAATTTATACCTTCAAAATTCAGCCAGCCTAAAAAGGTAAGTAATTTTTATTCTGAAAAACACAAGATTTAAAGAAGAAAAACTGTGCCTGTATACAGATGTTGGAAAATAATTCTTCAAATTGTTTGTGAGGATGAGGATGTCTTAATTCTTTGAGAGGGAGAACTGGAGAAATAAGCTTTGGAGCAAGACACACCTGGATTAGGTGTTTCCCTGGTGGCTCAGTGGTAAAGAATCCCCCTGCAGGAGCTGCAGGTTCTTTTCCTGGGTTGGGAAGATCCCCTGGAGGAGGGCACGGCAACCCACTCCAGTATTCTTGACTGGAGAACCCCATGAACAGATGAGCCTGGTGGTCTACAATCCATGGGTTGGGAAAGAATCAGATGCAACTGAGCACATATATACACCCATCTGGGTTAGAATCCCAGCTCTGCCACTGAACAGTTGTTGAAGCTTCAGGAAGATCCTCTGGAGGAGGGCACAGCAACCCATTCCAGTATTCTTCCCTGGGAAATCCCATGCACAGAGGAGCCTGGCGGGCCACAGTCCATGGGGTTGCAAAGAGTTAGACATGATTGAAGTGCCAGGCCCTCTGGCTAGGTAAGAGAAAGTGAAAGTGAAAGTGAAGTCGTGTCCGACTCTTTGTGACCCCCTGGACTGTAGCCTACCACGCTTCTCTGTCCATGGGATTCTCTAGGCAAGAATACTGGAGTGGGTTGCCATTTCCTTCTCCAGGGGATCTTCCTGACCCAGGGATTGAACCTGGGTCTCCCACATTACAGGCAGACTCTTTATTGTCTGAGCCACCAGGGGAAGGTAGGCTGAAATCTAGAAGAGATTGCTAAGAAAGATTTTGTTTTCCTGATAAAAGAGGAAGAGAAACTGACTCTATCCTCCCAGACTCTCTTCCTCTCCTGAACACAGACATGTAGCCCAGGGGAATCAGCAGCTTTTCTGTACCTGTGATGCAAGAAGGTGACGCTAATGTCAAACAGCTGAAGCCCCCTCAGAAACCACCAGCATCCAGGATTCTTATGCAAGAAAAGTAAATCTCTTATCTGTTTAATCCACAAGTTTGTAAGGTTTCTGCTAAGTATAACTGATAAGCCTAAATGATTTGGAAAGTCACTTAATTCTGTGAGGCTCACTTTCTTCCACTGTAAAGTAAATATGAGAGTTAACACATGTATGTAAAGTATCGTTATCTGTTTGACCTGTAGAAAAGGTAATGTCAGCTGTTCAAGAGGATGATGACAACCTTATTTAATTCTCACCCAAAACAATTGTACTAATCACCTCATTCATCCATTCTAAAGGCAACAAAACTGAGGTTCCATGAAGTTAATCACCTTCACCAAGATTACACAATTAGTAAGTTGAAGAGCCAGGATTCAAGTTCAGGAATTCTTATTTCAGGGCCACTGGGCCTAAACCACTATGATGCTAAGTAAAGTGACTCAACATAGTAAGAGCTAAAGCTAGTAACTGCTGGCTATAATGATTATGATAATGTTAGACAACTATGAAGACAAAAACAGATACATCCTAATTTTCATTCTGGAAAATAATAAATTCTCATTAATTCAACATTAATTTTATTTTTCTGCTTAAAATTAGGATGATCTCACTTCTTTATTAAAACAGGAATACATAGCATTCATCACTGAAGGCAATTTTGTTCCATTATAACACAAAAAGGGAACTAATAATAGTGTATTGTGTGTACATGTGTGGTAAGTCATGTCTGACTCTTTGCAACCCCATGGACTGTAGCCCATCAGGTTCCTCTGTCCATGTGATTTTCTAGGCAAGAATACTGGAGTGGGTTGCCATTTCCTCCTCCAGGGGATCTTCCCAACCCAGGAAACAATCGAACCTGCATCTCCTGCGGCTCCTGCATTGGTAGGCATATTCTTTGCCACTGTGCCACTTAGGAACCCCAATAACAGTATATGCCAACCAAAACTTGCAATACCTAATGTGAGCTAAATGCTTTTGTGACTCTTGTCTAACAAAAAGGTAAGCAATGACAGTTTATGGTAAACATCTACAAAGAACTATACCAAATATTTTAAAATTATTTTTGCCAAAAGGGAAATTTCACAAGCCAGTGCTAAAGGTAGGAAGTGGCTGCTGCTATTAGCAATCATCAATGTCATCATCATCATCAGTTACATACCTAGAACTTAAATAAAACTAGCATATACTCAGCTTTAGGTACCATTTTGGGAACATTTTCCTTCAAACTCCAGAAAGTTTTCTTTGGTGAAATAAATGAAACCAACTTTTAAAAAATTAATGCTGAAGGTAGAGTATTTAGAAAACAAGCAAAATTCAAAATTAAAGTTTCTAAATAAACTACATTCAAGAAATAGGCAGGCTAAAATATTTCCAGTTGCAATTAGGAAAAGATATTTAGTTTCTGGAACAGATTGAGACTTTAAGAATTTATGTTTAGCTGTTAACATTCAAAAATAGTTTGGCATATGTCTTTCCAGTAAATAAAAAATAAAGGTGAAGGCTGAAACTAAATGGATGGTGAGTAAAAGAGAAGTTTTGAGGTGAGTTAATTCAAGTAAAAATGTTAAGTCTCAAAATACATACCTTCACAGCAACATATTTTGGAAGCCAGATAACTTTAAATCATATATTCCACACTGGAAGACGGGTAGCTCTCTCCACTATATATCATAACAAATACTCGATAACCACATTTTCAAAGGACTGTATATTTTAAATGCTTTTAAGGAAAATACATCAAGGAAAGAATCATTTGCTTAATAAATTAAAAAATGACACAGGCAACAGCATAAAATCCACATGAACATTATAATATGCTCAATCAGTACTAATTATGGGTCTAATTATACCTATTTCATAGCTAATTTGCATTTTTAAAAGGAACACAAAGTATTCTATTTTAGGTACAAAATTAAGGTTCTGAAATAAAATTTTAGAGGAAAGCTAACTGCAGTATACTTATGGAAAAAAATCTGTTCTTAAAAATTAAAACAAGTGAAAAGCAAAGCATCATATTTTCAAGTACAGGACTACGTTGAACCTGAATTTACCAAATGAAAGAAGTAGTAACACATATAAACCGAGACATTTATAATGTCATTTATAGGCTTTTAAGAGGGCTTCCCAGGAGCTCAGTGGTAAAGAATCCACCTGCCCATGCAAGAGATGCAGGAGACATGGGTTCAATCTCTGAGTCAGGAAGATTCCCTGAAGAAGGAAATGACAACCCACTCTGGTATTCTAGCCTGAAAAATCCCATGGAGAGAAGAGCCTGGGGGGGCTATAGTACTCGCAATTGCAGAGTCTAACACAACTGAGCACTACAGTCTTTTAAAGTATTTTTCAACTATTATAATGCTGGGATTATTTTAAAATAGGAGACCTCCAATCCACTGATTTTTGAACAGTTCTCTTGGTTAAAGTAGAGCTTCCCAGGTGTCAGAGTGGGAAAGAATCTATCTGCCAATTCAGGAGCCACAGGTTCCATCCCTCGGTTGGGAAGATCCTCTGGAGGAGGAAATGGCAACCCCTCTAGTATTCTTTCCTGGAAAACCCCATGGCCTGGCAGGCTACAGTCCATGGGGTAACAAAAGTCAGACACAACTGAAAGAGTGAGCATGCCTGGCTAAATTAACCTGGGCTAAAATTCTGGGGTTCAGTTCAGTTCAGTCGCTCAGTCATGTCAGACTCTTTTCGATCCCATGGACTTCCCCATGCCAGGCTTCCCTGTCCATCACCAACTCTGAGAGCTGGCTCAAACCCATGTCCGTTGAGTCAGTGATGCCATCCAACCATCTCATCCTCTGTCGTCCTCTTCTCCTCCTGCCCTTAATCTCTCTCAGCATCAGGGTCTTTTCTAGTGAATCAGTTCTTTGCATCAGGTGCCCAAAGTATGGAAGTTTCAGCTTTAGCATCAGTCCTTCCAATGAATATTCAGGACTGATTTCCTTTAGGATGGACTGGTTGGATCTCCTTGCAGTCCAAGGGACTCTCAAGAGCCTTACCAACAGTTTGAAAGCATCAATTCTTCAGCGCTCAGTTTTCTTTATGGTCTAACTCTCACATCCATACATGACTACTGGAAAAACCAGAGCTTTGACTAGATGGACCTTTGTTGGCAAAGTAATGTCTCTGCTGTTTAATATGCTGTCTAGGTGGGTCATAGCTTTCCTTCCAAGGAGCAAGCATCTTTTAATTTCAAGGCTGCATTCACCATCAGCAGAGATTTTGGAACCCCCCAAAATAAAGTCTTTCACTGTTTCCATTGTTTCCCCATCAATTTTCCATGAAGCAATGGGACTAGACGCCCTGATCTTAGTTTTCTGAATGTTGAGTTTTAAGCCAACTTTTTAACTCTCCTCTTTCACTTTCATCAAGAGGCTTTTTAGTTGTTCTTCGCTTTCTACCACATAGACATCACCAGATGGTCAATAACCAACTGAAATCAGACTGATTATATTCTTTGCAGCCAAAGATAGAGAAGCTCTATACAAGAAGCAAAAACAAGACAAGGAGCTGACTGTGGGTCAGATCATGAACTCCTTATTGCAAAATACAGACTTAAACTGAAGAAAGAAGGGAAAACCACTAGACCGTGCAGGTATGACCTAAATCAAATTCCTTAACAGTTATACAGTGGAAGTGACAAACAGATTCAAGGGATTAGATCTGATAGACACAGTGCCTGAAGAACAATGGATGGAGGTTCATGACACTGTACAGGAGGCAGGCATCAAGACCATCCCCAAGAAAAAGAAATACAAAAAGGCAAAAGGTTGTCTGAGGACCCCTTACAAGTAGCTGAGAAAAGAAGAAAAGCGAAAGGCAAAGGAGAAAAGAAAAGATATACCCATTTGAACGCAGAGTTCCAAGGAATAGTAGGGAGAAATAAGAAAGCCTTCCTCAGTGATCAATGCAAAGAAATAGAGGAAAACAACAGAATGGGAAAGACTAGAGATCTCTTCAAGAAAATTCAAGACACCAACGGAACATTTCATGCAAAGATGAGCACAATAAAGGATAGAAATGCTATGGACCTAATAGGAGCAGAAAATATTAAGAAGAGGTGGCAATACACAGAAGAACTGTACAAAAAAGATCTTCATGACTCAGATAACCACAATGGTGTGATCAGTCACCTAGAGCCAGACATCCTGGAATGCGAAGTCAAGTGGGTGATCAGTTCAGTTCAGTTCAGTCGCTCAGTCGCGTCTGACTCTTTGCGACCCCATGAATCGCAGCACGCCAGGCCTCCCTGTTCATNTGATGTACTCTGCATGTAAGTTAAATAAGCGGGGTGACAATATACAGCCTTGACGTACTCCTTTTCCTATTTGGAACCAGTCTGTTGTTCCATGTCCAGTTCTGACTGTTGCTTCCTGACCTGCATACAGATTTCTCAAGAGGCAGGTCAAGTGGTCTGGTATTCCCATTCTTTCAGAATTTTCCACAGTTTATTGTGATGCACACAGTCAAGGCTTTGACATAGTCAATAAAACAGAAATAGATGTTTTTCTGGAACTCTCTTGCTTTTTCCGTGATCCAGCGGATGTTGGCAGTTTGATCTCTGGTTCCTCTGCCTTTTCTAAAACCAGCTTGAACATCTGGAAGTTCACGGTTCACATACTGCTGAAGCCTGACTGACTTGGAGAATTTTGAGCATTACTAGCGTATGAGATGAGTGCAATTGCGCGGTAGTTTGAGCATTCTTTGGCGTTGCTTTTCTTTGGGACTGGAATGAAAACTGACCTTTTCCCAGTCCTGTGGCCAATCTAGTTGCAATTATTTACAATTATAAATAGTCTTTTAAAAATACAAATTAAAATTAATTTGTTTTTGGCCAGGTCTTGGTTGCTGGTTGTTGGCTTTCTAGTGACATGCGGAAACTATTGTCTGATAGTGGTATGAGGGCGTCTCATTGTGGTGGCTTCTCTTGCGGAGCACACATGTGCTCTTGTTGCCCGGGTTTCATTAGTTGTGGCTTGAAGGCTTGAGGGTGCTGTCTCAGTAGTTGTGGTACACGGGTTTAGTTGCCCAGCAGCATGTGGAATCTATGAACAAATAGTAGGAATTAATCCTCTTTCTTGTGTAGAATGTTCTGTGAAGGAAGCAGATTTTTTTGGCCCTTTACTAAACCATGGGTATAGTCATTAGATTTCACTTTCTTACGAAGAGATGCACAGATTTACCAGCAGAGGGCATAAATTGCAGGTTGATGCTTAGAAGATGGGATTCTTAGGGGGAACCCAGAAAGAGAAGTGTTTGCAATGTGCAAGCCTGTGTGAAACACTCTGCTTGCTGCAAGTTGGTCTGGCTTTTCTTTGACTCACTGGGGTCCAGTGGTGTGTTTCTAGCTTTGCCCAAAAGCATTCTTTGACTTGGCTTGGTAAACTAAGAGACTAGAGGAATGGGTAACGACTTAATAAGAGTAGGAGCCTTGGATGTCAGCTTATGTTAGTATCTTTTGGGGTTCAGATGCTGTTGCTCCATTTCTTCAGGTGAGTTGGAGAGAGCATGAGGCCAGGCATCTGAGGATCCATACCTTGCTTGGCCACCAGCTCACTGAGTGATCTTGAGCCAGTTGCTTTCTGTCAGTCTCAGCTGGCTTATCTCTAAAATGGAGGTAGTAAGATAGGGATCGTGTCCCCAAGCACAGTAGTTAATAGTGGTCTCTGAAGTCAGGCAGATTGGGTCTCAGATCTCTGGGGTTGTGATCAAGTCATTTAAGTCTCAGAACCTCAGTCTCCTCATATTTATTTGTTTATTGCTGTTCCATGTTTCAGTCAAGCTTGTGTTTACTGCATTACTTTTTTTAAAATTTATTTTTGGCTGTGCTGGGTCTTCACTGCTGCATGCAGGCTTTCTTTAGTTGTTAGAAGGGCTACTCTCTAGGTGTGGTGCACAGATTTCTCCTTGCAGTGGCTTCTCTTATGGCAGAGCATGGGCTCTGTAGTGTGTGGGCTTCAGTACTTGGGGCACTGAGGCTCAGCAGCTAATGGCACATGGGCTTAGTTGCCCCGCAGCATGTGGAAGTCTTCCTGCACCCAGAATTGAACCCGTGTCCCCTGCATTGGCAGGCGGATTCTTAACCACTGTGCCACCAGGGAGGTCCTGCTGCACTACTTTTGAAGAGAAATAGTGTTTTCTTTTTACCGTTTGTCCCCTTTAACCCATTTCTCCTTCCCCTAACCCCCTGCCTCTGGCAACCACTAATATGTTTTCTGTATGAGATTTTTTTTTTTAATAATTTTTTAAAGAGTCCAGGTGTAAGACAGATTATACAGTATTGGTCTTTCTCTAACTTATAACACTTAGCATAATGCCCATGATGTCCATCCCTGTTGTTGCAAATGGAAGCATTTTAATGTTCTTCATGGTTATATAATACTGTTCTGTGTGTGTGTGTGTGTGTGTGTGTGTATCTTCTTTATCCATTCATCCATCAAGGGACACAAGTTGTTTCCACACCTCGGCTGTTGTAAATAGTGCTGCAGTGAACAATGGGGTACATACATCTTTTTGAGTTAGTGTTTAAACGTTTTCCTCAGATATATGCCCAGAAGTGGAATTACTATATCATATGGTAGTTGAATTTTCAAGTTTTTGAGAAACCTCAGTTCTGTTTTCCATAGTAGCTACACCAGTTTAAATTCCCACCAGGAGTGTACAAGTGTTCCCCTTTTCCCACCTTCTTGCCAACACTTGTTTCTTGTCTTTTTGATATAGCTTTTCTGACAGGTGTGAAGTGGTATCTCACTGTGGTTTTGATTTGCATTTCCATAATGATCCATGGTTTCCATGATGTTGAACGTCTCTTCATGTGGCTGTTGATGCCCGTATGTTTTTATTTGGAAAAATGTCTATTCATATGTACTGCCCATTTTTTAAATCAGATTTTTTTGCTTTTGAGTTATATGAATTCTTTATGTATTTTTCATATTAACCTCTTAACAGATACATGGTTTTGAATCTTTTCTCCCTTTTCATAAGTTGCCATTTCATTTTGGGTTGTTTCATTTGCTTTGCAGAAGCTTTTTAGTTTGATGGCATCTCACTTGTTTTTTTCTTTGCTTTTGTTACCTTTGCGTTTTCCCCAGCATGTGTTTTTGGTTCCTTTGTTGTAAATTAATTGATCATTTATGTATGAGTTTATTTCTGGGCTCTGTGTTCCATTAATTTATGTGTCTGTTTTTCTGCCAGAATCATACTGTTTCATTTGATGTATCTGATCACGTGCTGTGCTATGCTTAGTTGTGTCCCACTCTTTGTGACCCCACCAGGCTCCTCTGTCCATGGAATTCTCCCTCTTCCAGGGGATCTTCCCGACCCAGGGACTGTACCCAGGTCTCCTGTGTTGCAGGTGGATTTTTTACCCTCTGAGCCACCAGGGGTAGCTAATCATACTGTTTTAATTGATACAGTTTTGTAATAAAGTTTGAAATCAAGGCGTATGATGATGTAGCTTTGTTCTTATTTCTCAAGATGGCTTTGGATATTTTTTTTTTTTAGTTACATACACATTTTAGGATTATTCTATTTCTGTGAAAAATGCCATTGAAATTTTGATAGAGTTTATAAAATCTGTGGATTGTTTTGGGTAGTAAGAACATTTTAACAATATTGGTTCTTCCAGTCCATGAGAATGGAATATGTTTCCATTCATTTGTATCTTCTCCAGTTTCTTTCATTAGTAGTTTTCAACATATAGGTCTTTCATCTCCTTGATTATATTTATTCCTAGGTAAAGGGGATTTTTTTTTTTTGGATGCAGTTATAAATGTGGTATTTTTCTTTATTTCTCTTTCTGATACTTCATTTTTAGCATATAGAAACACAGAAGACTTTAAAAAATTTTTTATATCCTCCAACTTCACTGAATTTATTAGTTTTAACAGGAGAGAACACTACTAAACTCATTTATGGAGCTAGCATTAGCCTGTTACCAAGACAAGACAAGGATGCCACCAGAAAAAAAATTATAGACCAGTATCCCCAATGAACATAGATGCAAAAGTTCTCAACAAAATATTAACAGCAATATTATTGCTGAATGCGGCAATACATTTAAAGGATCATTGGCATAATCAAGTGGGATTTATTCCAGGTTTCAATATCTGCAAATCAATTATTGTGGAACAGCAAATCAACAAAATGAAGGGTAAAAATCTTACGATCATCTCAATAGAAGTGGGAAAAGCATTTGACAAAATTCATCATCCGTTTATGTTAATAACTCTGAATAGAGTGAGTGTAGACAGATTGTAACTCAGCACAATAAAAGCCATATGTGTCCACAGCTAACATACTCAAAAGTGAGATCACGGACAAGACAAAGATGCCCACTCTTGCAACTTTTATTTGACATAGTATTGGAAGTCCTAGCCAAAGCAGTTAGGCAAGAAAAAGAAGTAAAAAGCATCCAATTAGAAAGGAAGAAGTAAAACTACCATTATTTGCTGATGATATTATATATATTAATTGAAAACTTTAAAGTTTCAATCAAAAAACTATCAGAGCTAACAAAGTTGGCAGGATACAAAGTCAACATACAAAAATCTTGCATTTCTGTGTACCTCAAATTTAAAATGGGGACAATAGTTGCTTTACACAGGGTTATTGGGAGGATTAAATGAGAGGGCTACACGTAAAGTCTTGAGTACAGAGTCTGCTGCTGCTAAGTCACTTCAGTCGTGTCTGACCCTGTGCGGCCCTGTAGACAGCAGCCCACAAGGCTCCTCTGTCCCTGGGATTCTCTAGGCAAAAATACAGAGTCTGGCCCAGAGTAAAAGGTCAAGGGATGGGAGCTGTTATTACTGTTCAGTGGATATTTTATCTTAAGTCCAAGGAAATGAGGGACATGAAGAACTCTGTAAGCTTTAAAGTGCAACATAAATGCCACACGTGATTACTCTCTTGAATATGTTCAGGGCATGGGTTCTCTCTCACAGAAGGGGTCCTGAGGGAAGCCAGGCATCTCTGGATAAGATGCTGTTCTCATTACCTTTTGACTTTTTCGGACCTTGAGTTCCTTTTCATTTTCTGCCTGGCTTGCTGTGCTGGGGGCATCCTAAGCAGCTACAGGAAGAGTCTACTCAAAGTAGTCAGGAATCTGAGGGGAAGTTTTGGTGATACAGTTGTGGGTGGGTCTTAATTTAACTTTGCCTAGTCCTTGGGGACTTGCTGGTAATAGGGACCACTGAATGACTCCAGGAGAGGCCCAGGGCTATGCTTCCTGGTACAAGGTACCCTGTCTGACTTCTCCACCTCAAAACTAAGGACTCACAGAGCTATAGTTTGGTAGCATTGGCATAGGCAATGCAAATTATAGCTGCTAATGGTTACTCAGTGTTTCTTACAGGCCAGGATCTCTGCTAAGAGCTTGATAGTCTTGAAACCTAACAACCCTGGGGGGTAGGTACTATTATTATCCATTATTATCTTCTTTTTGCAGATGAGGAAATTAAGACTTGTACCTTGCTAAGGGTTATATTTCTGGTAAGTATATTCAGATCCTGGTCTGACTGATTCTAATGACCTGAGTTCTTGGTGGGCTTTCCATTTAGCTGTGCATTAGTGTCACCTATGAAGTTCGCTGGCCACCTCATGCAAAGAGTTGACTCATTGGAAAAGACCCTGATGCTGGGAGGGATTGGGGGCAGGAGGAGAAGGGGACGACAGAGGAGATGGCTGGATGGCATCACGGACTCGACGGACATGAGTCTGAGTGAACTCTGGGAGTTGGTGATGGACAGGGAGGCCTGGCGTGCTGCGATTCATGGGGTTGCAAAGAGTCAGACACGACTGAGTGGCTGAACTGAACTGATAGAGTTGGCTGAAATTCCTGCTCCTTTGGTCCCAGTTCTATAGGTGTGTGGTGGAGCCTGGTATTTTTCTTTTAACCAGGTTTATTGAGTTATAATTGACAAAATTCACCTCCTCCTAGACACTGATAAAACACTAGTTTTATCAAACTAGACACTTCTAGTTTGATTAAGTGTAGTAGTTGAATGCAATTGTATAGTATCGTCACAGTCAAGATATGGAGCACTACCATAAGCCTAAAAAATTTCTTTATGTCTTTTGATCCCCTGATGCCTATACTTTCAACCAGGTGGCTTGGATGCACAGCTGGGTGTGGGGCCACTGCATGTATTCTGGTGCCTGCAGTTGTGAGGAACTGAGGCTTTGAAAGTGAAAGTGAAGTCACTCAGTCATGCCTGACTCTTTGCCCACTCCATGGACTGTAGCCTACCAGGGCTCCTCTGTCTATGGGATTTTCCAGGCAAGAGTGAGGCTCTGAAGAAGGAGGATAAAAGCAAGAAAGGAAAAAGACACTTGGAAGGAAGACTGATGGGCTGTGCTTACTGCCTCCAGGTAAGCTGTGCTATGCAGGCTCCCAGTGGACAGATGGACTGTGGAGAAGAGAACTCTCTAGACCAAACCTACTTAAAAAGTTCTCACATGATTTTTTTCCTCAGCCACACAGGGCTGGAAGATTCTGAACAAAGTTGATGTACATGGTTGGGTAAATGGTTCTGGAATGGAGAGGTGGGGACTCATGGTAAAGCTATTGGGAGAAGCTTTGGGTATGGGGAGGAGACCCAGCAAGGAGGTGAGACCCTACTGCTGGAAATTCCAAACATGGGACCTCTTCCTCTAGGAAGGCACTACTTTGGTTCCTTTGGCTTTCCTCTATTGCAAGAGTCCAATAGTGACTCTCCTTAATCTGAAATCCAGTTAGGACAGTTAGCCTTGAGCAAGCAGTTTCAGCCTGTGGCCCAGAGAAGGCTTGGATAATAAAGTAGAAAGTGTAAAGTAGAGCACTGATAGTAGAGGAGCTTCTGATGACAACTTTGTGCCAGGAGTCTGGAGACTTTGATTCTTGGTTCAGCTCTGACCCTGGTTTTGCCTTTCTTTTCTTGATTCCCTTCTCCAAGAAGTCTCTGTTCAGCTTATCTCTTGTGGATAGAGTGGAGGATAAAGTGCAGGTGAGAGCAGTATGGCTTCAACACATGCATTGACATTGGTTAGCACTGCAGAAGTAGGTTGCCAAAGAAAGTGTGTAAACATTTTATACTGGCTCTCCAGAGTTGTAATATATTGAAACCTGAAATATGCTTGGTCCTTTAGTATTTACTTTTCTGATCTTCAAAAAGTTTCTCTCTGGTTTGTTTCATGTGACACTTCCCCCGCCCCACTTTCCTATATGGTGAGGTTGTGACTAGGGGTATGAAGTTGTGAGAGACTCATCTTAATCTTGTATCCCTTTTATGAATCATCCACTCGTCTCCCTGGTGGATGCCTGCACTCTGGCATGAATTCTGGGATTTAGTTTCCTTATTTGTGATGTTCAACTTCTGGTCCCTGTGATTCACCTCAAGAGGAAATATCTGGAGCAGAGCCACAAGGCTGATTAGAAGAGGAAGGGGCAGAGGGAGAAAGATAGGAGGGGTATTGTTGTGAAAGGAAGAAGTAGTGATACAGGGCTGTAGGGTGTAAATAAGATCTCCTGAGCCCCTTCTCACTTGAGAAAGAATGAGTTGGGTAGAGGCCTAATGGCCTTATTTAAGAGGACTTTGTGATGTCAGAGGTGGGGAGTAATCTTTGAGAGTTAACATGCTAGCCAGTTTAAGTTCAGGAGGCTGTGTAAAGTTTAAGTTATTCCTAGTTTCTGTTACCTCAGTGTCTGGCTTCCTTCATTATGGTCTCAAGGCTTTCTGGCAGTGAAGAAATTTAACAGGTCAAAATTACAACTATAATAAGTTTACTAAGCATCTCTCATACTTTCACATCATATTATCTTCCTTAAATCCCCCTCAAAACTTTAGAGTCCAGTAAAAATTTCTTCTTAAATAATTTTACAGGCTAATGAGAAGAAAAATGGAACATTTAAGACATTTTTAGAGTCATGTGATTTTAGAGTTGAAAGGAACTCTTGAGTTTGACCCTACGTTATGGATGAGGGGCTGAAGTCGAGAGTAGGGAAAAGACTTAGTGAAATTCACTCAACCAGCTAGTAGTAATATGGGTCCTGAAATGCAGAGACATGACACAGAGGATTCCAAGAATAGAGATGCTCGTGTGTGGTCTTTCTGAGGCATCAAGGAAGTTTCTTAACCCATTTTTGTGGATAAGCTTCCCAGGTTGGCTCAGTGGTAAAGAATCCTCCTGCCAGTGCAGGAGCTGCAGCAGATGCGGGTTTGATCCCTAAGTTGGGAAGATCCCCTGGAGTAGGAAATGGGAATCCATTCCAGTATTCTTGCTTGGATAATCACATGGACAGAGGAGCCTGGTGGGCTACAGCCCATAGAGTTGTAGAGTCGGATACAACTGAAAGGGACTGAACACGCAAGCACCAGTGGCTGATTGCTCCAATTATGCGCCTTGACTGTGGCTATGAGGTACAGACCAGCCTCCAGCATGCCCCCTACATTATGTTTTCGCATAGGTGGGTCAGAATTGAGGCTTGAAAGGCAATTAGAGATTCCAGGGTGCAAGAGGTCTTTGACTGGAGATGGGGGATTTAGTTGGAGACTGACTATTTGGAGCTACAGCTTAAGTCAGATTTAAACTTGAGAGACTTCAGGAAGGTGTTTTAGGGTTGTGCTGTGGAACTTGTGTCTTTGTTATGGCCTGGGGAAATAAATGTACGTGGTCCCATTGTGATGGCTTTGCTGCAGTTTAGTCTCTTGCAGTCAAATAGTATTTGTTTCAGTTCCCTTTTTCTTACTTCTTTCTGCATTCTTCTCTGTTCCATCAGGCTCTTTTATCCTAACTTCTCTTTCTCTATCAGACTCTCAGAGCTGCTGTAGATTTTGGGAGGAGGAACTAGAAAATGAGCTATGACCTACAAGTCAATTTCCCCAGGTGGATAAAGTCCACTGGAAGCCACAAAGGGGCCTCCTCATTCCAGCAATCTGGCCAGGCTGACAGACTCACAGCCTATGGGGGCAGGGGAGGAGGAGGAGGGGAACCAGTATTTCTCGGGCTAGTGAGGAACTGCCCAAGTCTTTTCAGTCTAGGCAGAGGAGGCAGGAGGTACTGGGGTCGGCTGGTCGCCTGGGGATGCCTGGGCAGATGTGGAAGCGACTGGAAAGGTGGCCTTGCACTTGGGTTGCTGTTGCTGCGCTGTTCCTAGGAGACGGAGGAGCAGCAAGCCTGCGGGGGAGGGGGAGCAAGTGGGTTGCTGCTTTTAGCAGCTGAAAGGGCTGCAGGGAGCTCTGGGTAAGACGTTTTCTGCTGCTGCTGATTCTGCGGTAGAAGCTGCCGAGAGTAAGTCAGAGCAAGGAGGTTCGAGAGGGAGGTGGCTTCATTTGCAGCCATGCTGAATCACTGCTGTTGATCAGATCTCCCGCTGGTTGGCTGGGAGAACCGAGCAGAACAGAGCTAGGATCCTCTGGTACAGGCACAGCTCAGCAGCTGCCACCCCAGCTGGGCCTCACACAATGGACGGGGAAAGGTAGGTACGTGTGTATAAGTGTGTGTATGTGTGTTTGTGTATGTGTACACGCACTCACGCTGCAGCCACCAGCTTTTGTATTGGCATTGGTTAGACAGGGTTGGAAGACCTGGTCACTGATGAATCCCAGCCGGCGACAGAGTCAGACCAGGGAAACCCCTTTCCCCAGAGATCTGGCTTCCGCAGAGACAGGTCTGGGTTTGCAGGGCAGTGGAGCACCCTGAAAGAAGTGACTTCCTGACTGGTGTTTGGGAAGAGTTTCAGCATCGGCTGTATCAGGCTGTTTCAAGGAGGTGTTTCCCTTTCCTGGCTACTTTCCCCGGGGTGTTTTTTCTTTGGTGGGTGTTTTTTGATGTCATAGCAGGGCTGGCCTGGCATAGAGTACTTGCTCAAGTTGTCAACAAGCATGCCAAGCTGATGTCTTTCCTAAAAGTGTGTGTGTGTGTGTGTGTGTGTGTGTACCTGTATGCACACACAAGTTCAAGTAAGGAGAGAAAGAAGGAGAGAAATCCATTCAGGTGACACTTTCTCGGAACTTTCCATTTGCATTGAAAAGTTTCCTAATGATACTGGAAGTTATATTCTTTAGAGAAACTCTTGCTCCTTTCATCAGGCGTTTCTTTATGAAATAGAAATTACCAGAAGGAAATTTCATTACTTCTGTTGAGCTGGATCTAACTAGCGAGAGATTTTTTTTTTCCTGGCAGTCCCATGCATTTTAATACATTTTAAGGCCGTTATCTGAGGCTCTGATTCTTTAATTGTGAAGGTGCTGAGTGTGGTGCAGGGGCGGGTCACTTCTCTGTGTGCCAAAACATCTCCTCTTCATTCTGTGAGTCTGCGGCTGGTAGAGAACGAGGCTTGCCTTTTCCTTGAGGTGAGAAGACTAAGACCCAATGGACCCCTGAGGGAGGAGGGCTGCTGCTCTGAGTCGCTAGTTTGATTCAGATGGTAACCAGCTGGTTAAAGGGTGACAGGTTCAACTAAGTCAACAATGCCTAGAGTGTACCTCAATAAACAATTTCATTTGCATAGATTGTCCCCAGTCTTACATCTCATGGGGGCACAGTGATGTCATTAAACCTCTCGAAACCCCATTAGGACTGGCAGGATTGTATAGTGTCCTCTTGTCTGAAGAGGCCCCCAGGGGCTGTCTTTCTTGACGTAACTCCTAGGAAGAGAACTGGGACTTTTTAAACTGAATGTACTGCTGGTTGAATGTCTCTCCTTGAGTGTCCTTTGCAACAGGAGCTTAGTGTTGGATTCTGTGTGGCCCCCTGGGTGACAGAGCATTTGAAAACCTGCTTCCTTAGGGCAGAAGTGTGCAGTGTCCTCACCTTCTCTTATTGGTCTAGTAGCTAACAGAGGGCAGAGGTGATAGGAATGGAGGTTTAGAGATTCTAGATCAAGCCTGTCTGCTTATATATTAGGATTGAAAGGTCCATTTGGGACTAGCAACAGTAGATCAAAGCACTGCTTCCCAAGCATTGGGGTACTTACTATGTTCTCAGTTTTGTGTTCCAAAATGTAATGAGCCCTGGCCTCCTAGGAGCGCTCTTGTTCTTCTGGTGCTTTTCAACTGGGATGGCTGAGGTCTTTGGTATTGCAACCCCTAGTTTTTACATGTGTTCTTTTGCTTTCCTTCTGTCAAAAGCAGAGAAATCCAAACCTTGCAGCTTCCAGTGTTCACCAGGTCACCAAGCTCACTACCTCACTCTAAGACCAGCTTACCCTGCCAGGCATTCAAGTCTTCTGAAATCTGGCTTCTGTCTCCATTCCTACTGCTCACTCATATACCCCTACCGCGAGAACTATGGGTCTCTCTTGTGATCACTCATCCTGTGCACTACTACATCCAGTCTCAGATCTTTAGCTTCCAGAGTTTCTTTGGCCTGGAATACCTTTTGCTTTCACTTTTCCAAAAGTTATTCATCTATCAAGGCTGTTTTAAAATTCCACTTTGTCTTGGAAACTTAAGCTCTTCTGGTTCTGGCAGATGTTCTTCCTAATTTCATTACTTCTAGTTTGAATCTCATAGTTGGGTACTGAATAACAGGCCCACCCACAAGATGTTTTTGTGCTTTTGTTTTATATATGTTGTAAGTTCCCACAGTGGGGGATAGGTTCTCAAGGACAAGGATGTTGCCTGTACCTCTGAATACTCCACATTATCTACTGTGTGGCTGGACACATAGTAGGTAGTAGATAATTATTTGCTGATTAGCTGATGATTTTTGTGAGAAGCTCCAGTAACTAAAAATTGCCTCTCCAAGAGGCGATTGAAACCTCTGGCCAATAGGTTCATCCTTGGCTATCAGCCATATTATCTCAGCATGGGTAATTGACCCCATGGAATGCTTTGAGGTAGGGGAGAAAAGGGGGAAGTAGGCTTCTTTCACAAGTTCCCAGAGAAACTGGGTGACTGGCCTAGGATCACATGTCAGACCTCTAGGGATTGGAGGGATCCTGTCTTGTTCTTCTACATTTAACCTGCTAAAGCTTAATTGGGCCTGTTTTTAAGCATTAAGAATTTTCAGCCAAGAGATTTCTAATGAACAGTTTTTTCTTTTCCATGAGGGTTTGAAAATAACTTCTACCTTAAAAAGCTATTAATTAAAACATGGGCTTTGGGGTAACATGGAGCTTGTGGTGAATCTATTTCATAAACTGTATGACCTTGAGTGTGTCACATTTTTTTTAGAATTAATTTTTCTTTTTAATGTAGAGAGACAGTATCCTTATCTCACAGAGTTGTTGTGAAGATCAAAGGAGGCAGTATAGATAAAGCACCTAGTAAGTTTTTCTGGCACAGGGTAAGTTCTCAGTAAATGGTAGTTGCTATTATTGTTAGTGTTCATCTATTGCCCTGCTGTATTCCGTGATTTGTTCTTGGATACTAACCAAGGCTTATTTTAAGGGCTTCGTATATTTATAATCCAAAGCAGATTTTGTGGGACCATTCCCATGAGAAAATTAAGAGGCTTATCAGGTCATCATCTTGCATCCACCTAAACTGTCTCCTCACAGTGAGATACCACACAGGGCTTGGCACTTCCTTTTGTAGGGTTCATCAACACTTGTGTGTGTGTGTGTGTGTGTGTGTGTGTGTGTATGCACACGTGTGTGTTCAGTCTGGTCAGACTCTGTGATTCTATGGATTTGTAACCCACAAGACACCTGGAATTTTCCAAGCAAAACTACTGCAGTGGATTGCCATTTCCTATTCCAGGGTATCTTCCTGACCCAGGAATTGAACTCGAGTCTCTTGCATCTCCTGCATTGGGAGGCAGGTTCATTACCACTGTGCCACCTGGGAAGCCTTACCTTAGTCCTCCTTTTTATAGACACCTCGAGGCTTCAGATGCCTTAGTGATTTGGAGCCATGACATCACTACAGTGACAAATTTGTGTGTGTGTGTGTGTGTATAGAGCACATTGAAGATGACAGTAGCTTGGCTACTGGGATTTCATTTAAGTTCTAGAAATTAGCCTTGTGGATGGATTACAGTAAATTCCCAACTTATATGAGGTATCTAGAATGGTCAAATTCACAGAGACAAAAAGTAGACTGGTGGTTGCCAGGGTCTGGGGAGAGGGAGAAATGCTTAATGGGCATGGGGTTTTTGTTTTTTGTTTTTGCTTTTCTTTGGATTTTCTTTCTTTCTTTTTTAAAGTTTTACTTTATTTTGCTTTACAATACTGTATTGGTTTTGCCATATATCAACATGAATCCGCCACGGGTGTACATGTGTTCCCAATCCTGAAGGGCATGTAGTTTTAATTTAGGGAACTGAAAAAGTTCTGGAAATAGATGGTTGCGCAAGAACATATACATACTTAAAGCCTCTGAACTATATTCTTNGAACTGAGGCTACAAAGGGCTAGTTGACATTTCCAATTTCCTCCATGAAGGTGACGATAGAGCTGGGGCAAAGATAATTCCTCTCATCATCCAAGCCAGGTCTCCTGTCTCCACATCACAGACACGCCCTCTAGTTTAGATTTATGTGCAATTGAAGAGAGCCAAGCTATCACCATGACACTGAATGAAGCTCCTAATTACTCTCTCTGTATTGCTCTGAAATTATGACATCTACAGAAATTAGTGGCACTTCACACTCTGCTGTATTTCGGGCATAGGAAATGCTTGGCGGTGATGGCCATTAAGAGGACAGACATGAGTGATAGGAAACAAATTTTGTTAACAAGTATGTGTCAAAAAGTACAATACTTGTAGATGATCTACACAATAGATGTTTTCAAAAATTGACTGCTCTGAATTTCAATTACTATCATGAGCTTTGTCACACTTCAGCTGTATCCTCACAACACTCAAATTAAATGAAAATATGAAAAATCTGCCAGTTCATATTTGTTTGAGTATACCATTCCATAAATGTACGTGTTGTTTTTCTAGCTAAATCCATCTGTTATTTTGGTATTGTGTAGACATAATCACAATTCTAATTTTATTTTTGTATTGCCTCTGAATATTTCAGTAGGCAGAAGACTTGAATTCTCTTAGCCTCTCAGTAACCTGGAAACAACAGAAACTTAGCCATAGTTTTACTCACTAATATTAAAACTAGTAATGGACACCCTTCCACTGTTTCATGGAGGATTAAGAGAACACATTAAATGGCATTCAATGCATAGAGGAAGTTTTCCAAGGGCCAGCAAAAAACATCATTCATTTTATTTTTTAAGGGGAGTGAAATGGTGTTGTTTGCCAAGAGCATAGGAAGTACTATGAAGAATCAACTAACTTTATTTGCCCTCATGCATATTCTTACTTTTGCTCAGAACTAATGAGCCCTGATTCTGTACCTGAAGTTCTACTGAGATTCTGCTCTAGCGTTGATTTTTTTTTTTCTCTTGCCTTTGCATCTTCTATTTAAATTTACTTTCTCATCTATGCTTTGCTTATTAGAAATTTTGCTTAAGGGGAACAGATTTCATTTTTTATTCTTTTACTTTTAGCAATGATTATTACTTGATGCAGTTTAATTTCAAGGATTGGAAGGGAAGAAGGCATGGACAGGTAGGGTTAATTTGGGGCCACTAGGTCATGAATCAGTTAAGTTCTTGGTGAGTAATAACCAAGAAAGTCATGACTAATAAACAAGAAACATAATACTGCTTTTGTCTGTGTGTATATGACATAGAATTATTTTAATTTTTACTGGCTATTTAAAAATATGAAAGAGACTTCCCTGGTGGTCCAGTGGTTAAGAATCTACCTTCCTATGCGGGAGATGTGGATTCAATTCCTGGTCAGGGAAATACGATCACACATGCTGCAGGGAAGCTAAGCCTGTGTGCTGCAAACTACTGAGCCTGTGTGCCACAACTAGACGGAAGCCCATGAGCTGCAAGGAAAGACCCTGTGTGCTGTAACGAAGACCCAGTGCAGCCAAAAGTAAATAAATAAATACATTAAAAAATGATCAATGAGGTTAATTTTTTTCTAAGTACTGGAACTTTAGAATAAGTTTTATCAAAGAAAATATCTGCCCAATATCCTTCAGTTTTCTCCCTCATCTGATAGGAAGTGCTAAAACTGCTAAACCCGCCCCCCCACCAAAAAGAGAGAGAGAGAGAAAACAAAATGAGTATTATAGAAAAAGTAGGTAGTTGAAGACAATTTACTGACATCATCTGCCTTACAAATTGTTATCACATGAAATAAAGAGAACAAAGCAAAGCTGAATCTTGAGTACTGGAAGAGATAAAAATCCACAAACCACTGTGCACCACAGCAAAGTTGAATGAGACATTGGTGAGAGGGTGGATGGAGTCAGCTTGCAAGGTTTTGTTGGGTTTTGCCAGGGTTGAACATAAAGTTGTCCTGAGGGAAGCTAATGTGCCATAAATCCCTGTATCTGATTGGATTTGGAAAATTACCCCTGTGCATGCATGGAGGTTTCCTTTGACTAAACAGATTTAGGGCTTGTTAATACATTTCAGTTAAGCCTTTTCTAATGGACATCTAGGATTAGTTCAGAGATTAAACTGTGATTCCATAGATGGAAATCAACTTCTCTTTGAATGGTATACTTATCAGATTTAAATGAACTTTAGGTTAAACAATCTTCCTCTCCCAAAGTCTAAGAACTTCTGAAAATGTTTTTTCTTGTTGTTGTTGTTTTTTCTTTATCCAACATGAGTTTGCAGTTTTTCTTTTTTTAAATTAATTTTTATTGGAGTATAGTTGATTTACCATGTTGTCCTACTTTCTGCTGTACAGCAAAGTGATAGACACACACACACACACACACAGATACATCTCCACTCTTTTTAGATTCTATTCCCATATAGGTTGTTACACAGAATTGAGTAGAGTTCCCTGTGCTACCTAGGAGTTTCTTACTAGTTATCTATTTTAGATACAGCAGTGTGTATATGTCACATGCATTGTATGTGTATTTAACACTTTATTAACTTGTGACTTTTTGGGTTTCCTATGATACGAAACAATAAAACTCATCAACTCAATAACTTCCTATTTTTTTCTTGTTTGTTTGTTTTTGGCTTTTATATAATCCTACAGTTTTAAATACTAAAGACTTTGAAGCAACTCGTTAAACCCATAGACCATGGATTTAGATGGCCTTGATGCACACCCCATTCCTACTACTGACTGGAAAGGCACCATTAGGCCACCGTCTTTTTCAGTTTTCTTATTTGGTAAATTGGGAGAGGGAAATAGTATGTGGACTCTTCATTGATAGAGTTGTGAGAATTTTATCATACAAATCTTCCTTGACTTAATGGGGTTATGCTCCAATAAACCCATCAAAAAGCAGAAAATATTGTAAGCTGAAAATGCATTGAATATGCCTTATCTACCAAACATCAGAGTTTAGCCTAGTTTACCTTAAACATGCCCAGAACACTTACATTAGCCTATAGTCAGTCAAAATCATCTAACAGAAAGCCGATTTCATAAGAAAGTGTTACTAACTCATGTGATTTCTTGAATAATATACTGGAAGTAAAAAGAAAATGGACGTATGGGTACAGAAAGATTATGAGTGCATTGGTGATTCACCTTCATGATGGCATGGCTGACTGGGAGCTCTGGCTTGTTCCCACTGTCTGGCATCACAATTGGCATTGGACACATTCCTAGTCTGAGAAATATATAAAAATTCAAATTTCAAAGCATAGTTTCTATCAAATGCGTATAGCTTTCACACCATCATAAAGTCAAAAGATCCTAAGCTGAACCACCATAAACTGGGACTGTCTGTACTCTAGGTGTCAAGCTCATAGTAAGCAATAAAAGTCAGCTATTATAATTATTATATAATTAGTATATAAAACTAATTTTTCTTCTCTCAGTGACTTGATTCTTATCATAAAACACAAGTGGATATTTAGGACCGATGTCAGTGAGACGGCAGGATAGGAACTCTCAGACCTTGTTCCAACTGACTTACCAACAATATATGGTCCAGAAAGTCTTTATGAGAAATCCAGAGACCAGTGAAGATGACTGAGTACCCCAGGAAAGGGTAAAGCCAAGAAGAGTCACATTGAAACGGGTAAGAAAAACTGTTGCATTTCACCCATGATAGCCCTTCTCCAAAGCCAGCATGGCTTGCGGTGACTGGAAGAAAACACTGAATTCAGTGCTTCTTTGGAGGGTAAGAGAAGAGTGGAACATATGCCCAGTGTTCCAGCCACTCAGGGGGCTGCCTGAGGGACTAGCTTCTGTCTCCCTTGACTAGGAGTGCTTATGGGGAGTTAGCTTATTTTTGAAGCCTGGGCACTGCTGAGAAGAAAGTAGAGCCTGGTGGCTTATTGCAGGACTAAAGCATCCAGAGATTCACAACAGACAATGGAGAGAACATGACATTACAAGACCCTAAAAAACAAACTGGAAAATCTGTATAGTTGGGAAATTGCATGAACAAGCAGAAGAGAACACACAATGTCAGAAAATGCTGAAGAGGGCCCTAGAATCTAAAGGCCAAGTTGACTGGTGAAGGTTTTCTATACAAAGCCAGTCCACAAAGACTAGAAAAGTTGATGTTTCTTTGTTTCCAATACCCAAATTCCAGCAAAAACCAACCAGGCATTTGAAGACACAGGGAAACATAGCTCAACTAAAATAAATAAATAAAATAAGTAAATCAATCAATCTCCAGAAACTAACCACAAAGAAACAGACATCTATGAATTAATCAACAAATAATTCAAAATAATTGTATTTTGGAAGCACAATGAACTTCTGTCAAAAACAAAAACACAGAAAATAACATGTTGGTGAGGATGTAGAGAAATCAGAGCCCTTGTATACTGTTGATCATAGTGTAAAATGGAACAGCGGGTATGGAAAACAACATGGAGGTTCCTGAAAAAACTAGCAACAGAATTCTCATGTGATCCAGGAATCCTACTTTTAGGCATGCAGGCAAAAGAATTGGAAACAAGATGTTAAATGGATATCTGCACACTCATATTCATTATAGCATATTCTCAATAGCCAAGAGGTGGATATCCATGAGAGATAGGAAAATGTGTCATATACACACAATGAAACATTATTCTCCCTTAAAAAAGGTGAAGATTGGGCTTCTCGGGTGGCTCAGTAGTAAAGTATCTGCCTACTGATGCAGGGGACACGGGTTCATTCCTGATCCTGGAAGATCCCACATGCTGTGGAGCAACTAAGCCCATGTGCCACAACTATTGAGCCCAGGCTCTAGAGCCCGGGAGCCGCAACTACTGAAGCCCATGCACTTTAGAGCCTGTGCTCCACAACAAGAGAAGCCAACGCAATGAGAAGCCTGCACACCACAACCAGAGAATAACCCCCGCCCTCCAAAACTAGAGAAAGCCCATGTATAGCAATGAAGGTCCAGCACAGCCAAACATAAATAAGTAATTTTTTTTTAAGGTGAAAATCCCATCCTATGCCAAAATATGGATGAACCTAATGGATGCTAAGATAAATAAGCCAGTCACAAGAGAACAATTACTGCATGATTCTACTTACATGTGATATCCAAATTGGTTAAATTCTTAAAAAATAGAATCACAGTTGCCAAGAGCTAAGGGTATGGGGAAAAACGGAGTTGTCTTTCATTAAAATCAAGACATTGTGCCCCAATGGAGTTGTTCATCATAAGCCCCATGTTACCAAACCAAGACTTAACTGAATTGCTGTTTCAGCTCTCCCAAAAAAGGAATCTTAAATCAGTCACTCATGAATCACCTAATTAGTACTTGTTATATAATGTGCCTAAGAGACCCCTGCCATTGTCTAAAGGAAAGTGACCTTGGAATAATGAGCCCTCTTTTTTTTTTTTTTCCTGGTCTAGTATAACTTCCTTGATCCCACTTCTCTCTGCCTAAAAAGTCTTCCATTCTGTACAGCTTCTCAGAGCTCCTTCCTATCTGCTAGACTGAAGGCTGCCTGATTTGTGAATCATTGAATGAAACCAGTAAGATCTTTAAATTTTACTCTATTGAACTTCAATTTTTAATACTTTCCATGGGTGGTTTCAGTTTTACAAAATGAAAATTTTCTACAGATCTGTTGCACAATGTGCTTAGAGTGAACACTGCTGTACCTGTACTATACACTTAAAAATGGCTAATATTTAAAATTTAGTTATGTGTCTTAATACAAAAATTTTCACATTAGAGTGAGCTCTAAAAAATTAATACTCCATCTATTACCTTTTATTCCTATGCCAGTATAGTGTTACAATTTCTCTTATTCTCTTCTTGAACTTACCACTATCTCCATTTCCTTTGTTGTTTGAATTTTTCATTCACTGCCAAATGTTTGAGAATAATAGATTTCAAATTTCTTTAAGAAATATTTATAAGAAAAGTACACAACTCTAAAGATTCAATCAACAGATGCTGGTCTAAAGAAACCACAACTCTTTCTTCATGCTACACCAACCCAGAGTGATAATTAGCTCTGAGTAATCTATTGTTTGGAAGGAAAAATAATTTTCTCTCTTCCTTTCTAGTTTCTTTTCTATAATAAAAGATTAATAGGAAAAAAACCCAGAAATTTAAAACCACATATACCTGCTGTATACATGAGAAAGTGGCTTCCCTGATGGCTCAGCAGTAAAGAATTTGCCAGCAGTGCAGGAGACCAAGAGATGCAGGTTCAATCCCTGGGTCAGGAAGATTCCCTGGAGAAGGAAATGGCAATCCACTCCAGTATTTTTGCCTGAAAAATCCCATGGACTTACAGTACAAATCATTGCAAAGAGTCACACATGACTGAGCATGGGAAAGACCAAAAAACACATGGGAAAGATTAAAAAAAACAAAACAACTGAGTAACTTCCTGAAATGGCCCAAGCCACCACCTTAAATATCACTTTCAGCTAAAGGCAAAATATGGTGGGGGTGGGGGAGCCAGTTATAGGAGGTTATCAGGCAAAGTACATTAACCAGAGTATGTTTGTTCTGCAGATTCAAGTCACCACTTTCTGCATCAATAAGAGTGTCTAGAGTTTTTGTCATTCTCCTCTTGCAAATGGAGATTTGCTTTATAAATTTATCTTACAAGAGGGTAACATCTACTCAGATGTCAGAGCTTCTCTTGTGTCTATTTCTCAAAAATAAGCAGCTCAAAATAATCCTCATGCCAAAGAGGCATATTTTGGGGTGGCATACTCGGCCAATAACCTCAGATATGCAGATGACACCGCTCTTATGGCAGAAAGTGAAGAAGAACTAAAGAGCCTCTTGATGAAAGTGAAAGAAGAGAGTGAAAAAGTTAGCTCAAAGCTCAACATTCAGAAAACTAAGATCATGGCATCCAGTCCATCACTTCATGGCAAATAGATGGGGAAACAATGGAAACAGTGACAGACTTTATTTCTTTGGGCTTCAGAATCACTGCAGATGGTGACTGTGGCGATAAAATTAAAAGACACTTACTCTTTGGAAGAAAAATTATGACCAACCTAGATAGCATATTAAAAAGCAGAG
>SJYV01030736.1:98409-233758 GCA_006410875.1 Neotragus pygmaeus
ATGCGAAGAGTTGACTCATTGGAAAAGACTCTGGTGCTGGGAGGGATTGGGGGCAGGAGGAGAAGGGGTCGACAGAGGATGAGATGGCTAGATAGCATCACCGACTCGATGGACCTGAGTCTGAGTGAACTCCGGGAGTTGGTGATGGACAGGGAGGCCTGGCATGCTGCGATTCATGGGGTCGCAAAGAATTGGACACGACTGAGCGACTGAACTGAACTTAAAAACACACAGCTTTTGTACAGACAGAACAGTAATTTTGTCCCCAGTGGGACATTCGGTGAAGTTGGGAGATGTTTGGTCACAACCAGGAGAAAGGTTTTACTAGAATCAGTGGGGAGACGACAAAGATGTTACATTCTACAATGCACTGGGCTCCCTCCTACAACAAAGAATTATTCAGTCTGACATATCAGTAATGTTGACGTTATGAAATTACTTGTTAGACTGATCTTCCTAAATAATGGATTTGATCATATAATTTCTTTGATTAAACTCTACTAGCTTCCCACTGAAAGCAGAATAAAACCCAAATAGCCACAGTTTATTATGCCCCATATAATCTGGCCCCTGCCTACCTTGCTGACTTCATCCCTCTTCATCTACCTTCTCAAGCAGTAAACTCTGATCAAAATGACCTTCAGTCTAAACATACCAGCCTTATGACCAAACACACCAGACATTCTCAGGATCTTTGCATTTGTTACTGCTCTTACTTAGAATGTTCTCCACTGTATATCTCAAATATCATCCATCTCCTTATAAAGGTACATATTCCCTGAGCACTGTAGCGTAAGTAGCCCCACTGCCACTAATACCACCACCAGTTAAACACACTGATTACCCTATTTAATTTTCTTTGTAGCACTTAAAAGCAGATCAAGTTCTGCATTTACTGTTTGTCATCTCCCTCTACTGCCCTCAGAATGTAAGCTCCTTGAGAACAGGTATATCTCTAGTGACTAGAAATAAATTTTCAATAAATCATTTGCTGACTACACCAGGGCCCCCCAAACTCAAGCCAATTATTTCATCCAGTGATCAACTAAAGTTTTTTTTTTCCAGTACTGGAGGAAAAAACTGATTCTGATAGACTTGTTGAGAGAAAGATAGGTTGGAATCCATAAGAGTGTTATTCTAAGGGAATTTCAATGTAGTTTTGAAAATACAGATTTACTTCATATGTTGACTTTAGAAAATGTAACTCATGATATTGCTCCTGCTTTTGTCAGTCTTTTCCTAGCAAACTGTACACACTTTAAGGGCAAAAGCAAACTTAGAATCCTCAGCATTTAGCATGAAGTGAAGGCATTTTCCAGTTTATTGTGATCCACACAGTCAAAGGCTTTGGTATAGTCAATAAAACAGATGTTTTTCTGGAGCTTTCTTGCTTTTTCCATGATCCAGATGATGTTGGCAATTTGATCTCTGGTTCCTCTGCCTTTTCTAAAACCAGCTTGGACATCTGGNTTGTGATCCACACAGTCAAAGGCTTTGGCATAGTCAATAAAAACAGAAATAGATGTTTTTCTGGAACTCTCTTGCTTTTTTGATGATCCAGAGGATGTTGGCAATTTGATCTCTGGTTCCTCTGCCTTTTCTAAAACCAGCTTGAACATCTGGAAGTTCATGGTTCATGTATTGCTGAAGCCTGGCTTGGAGAATTTTGAGCATTACTTTACTAGCATGTGAGATGAGTTTGAGCATTCTTTGGCATTGCCTTTCTTTGGGATTGGAATGAAAACTGACTTTTTCCAGTCCTGTGGCCACTGCTGAGTTTTCCAAATTTGCTAGCGTTAAAGTTCCTAGTCAGGGATTATCTTCGAAACTCCACTTGAGCAAATTTAGACACAAAGGGACTTGATCTATTTTGGTAACCATTGTTACTCTAGTAGCCAGTGGTGCGGCCATGCCTCTGAGACAAGGGGCACCATGGTGTTCTGCTCTGCTTCTCCGTGGTGGTCTCCTTCATCTTCTGTAATCCATCTTCCACAAGTTCTTCAGCATGGCTCTCACAGCTCTTGTCTTCACAGCTTCACCATCAGAGAGGGGCTGAGCAGAGCCCACATCCCAGAGAAGCGCCTTGACTCCCTGGCACATAGTCCGCCCCTGTCATTGTGTCTAGGAAGATGCTCATTTGTGACTGGCAGCCTCCACCAGGTTCCTTTGTTGCAGTGAGAGCACAAATGACTAAGCTTTGTGTCTGCTTTAAGCGTTAATAAGTATTTTGTGAGATCAAAAATAAATTTGGAAGAGAATCGCCTCCCCCTGGCCTAGGTTAGTTGAGCAAGACAAAAAAGGTATGGATGGATTCAAATAATATCCTGTGAGGCTATTTCTCACAATTATTATTCACCCACCTATTATTACCTTTCAAAGAGAAAGTTTAAAGCAGCCCTGTTTGGAGTAAATAACTGCTTTTCCATCTGGACATAATCAGCTGTATATTCTTGGTTTAAAATTACTGTTGGCAACCTGCAGTTTTCTCTTTCCAAATCCACGGCTACAGCTTGCTTGTGATGTTTTATGTCTGGGCATCTCTTTGGGTCAGTTCTGCTAACTAACTTCTCCACAGGAAGAAGAAAACCATGTCCCACCCTAGCACGTGGGAGGGTTTTATCTCATGCTATAGAACATTTTATATGGCATTCATTTAAATTTTCCTTCATGTGATGGACTGCAGATCTCTCTTTTCTTGTATAATGTCAGTTTGGTGCTAAAGTGAAATGTGAAGCTTTACAGGCATCTTTTCTTTTTTTTAAATATAAATTTATTTATTTTAATTGGGGGCTAATTACTTTACAATATTGTTACAGGCATCTTTTCAAAAGAAATATTATCCTTGAAATCTAAAGCAAAAAAAAAAAAATCTGTGGAAGATACAGTAGAATGAGGAACAAATCTAGATGGTGGGAAGAAAAGAACCCTAGGAATAGCATTTTGGTTTGCTTGACCAAAGGGGGATAATCCGAAAGGGTAAGCAGCAGTGTGCTGAGGCATTTGGATGGCGGTACTGCACATGGAAAGAGTGACTCTCCACATGACAGGTGTCTGAACAGGTCATAAAGGGCTGAGTTGAAGGTGAGAGATTGACTTTTGCATCATAGGAACTCCCTCAAGGAGCTTGTGCTGTGGAAACGAGGGCATATAGGCTGAATCTGCAAATGCCTCACAGTTTTCATGTCTTGCTCTCTAAGTATAATCTCCTGTGGCCAGTGAATCCCCATTTTCTCTCTGGTAATCGAAAGTGGTTTTAGCAGTGAGGTTTGTTACTTTATTCTTGATTTGTTACAGATGGTTGTGAAAAGATGAATCATTTGTGGTTGCAGAGAGGAGAATAAAACTCAAGACAGCAGTGCCTGGTTTACTGATCACTGCCACCAAGTACAACAGCCCCCAATGGCAGCAAGTGTCTGTGGGTCCTTACAGGGAAGCAGAGAAAACTCATTGTCTTCTCTGTCTAGTAGATGTGATGCTATCCAGCTGCCAAGTACCAGGCTGCTGGTGCCTGGCTAGGGTGGAAACTGCTTGTTCCTAAGAAGCAGTTGATGAATAATAAGTCATATGAACATCCCTGCAAATAACCTACCAATAAGTATGACCAGCAGATAAGGCTTCCTGTTGCTTTACTTACAATGAAATTTAATACTCTGTTCCTGAGGAATAAAATTGAACCAGGGCCCATCAGTTCTGNACCCTCAGATAACCATGAGATTTAGAAACTTCACTTTCTTGACTCTTCATAAGATTCTCAACAAAGTTCACATCCCTTTGCACTTGGGAATGGAATTCTAAGATCATGTAAATTGTAAATGGTGGAGTTTGTCAGGTTTATTTGACCTAAGGCTATTTGTTCCACTTCGTTGTTTTTGCTTAGCTTTGCAGGTGGATCAGTGGTAAAGAATCCACCTGCCAATGCAGGAGATGTCAGAGATGAGGGTTTGATCCCTGGGTCAGGAAGATTCCCTGGAGAAGGAAATAGCAACCCACCTCAGTATTCTTGCCTGGAAAATTCCACAGACAAAGGAAGCCTGGTAGTCCATGGGGTCACAAAGAATTGGACACAACTTGCGACTAAACAAAACAAACAAAAAAATCACTGTGGTGCTTAGAGATGGTCCCGGGAATGATAGCATCAGCTTTCCTTGGGAACTTGTTAGAAATGCACATTCCTGAATAGGAGCATTTACACAAGTATGCACAAATTAGCCTCATCTTGTCAGGGGAGCTACGCTTTCCTCAGATGGCACCAGTGGTAAAGCACCCACCTGCCAATGCAGGAGACATAAGAGACACGGGTTTGATCCCAGGATCCAGAAGATTCCCTGGAGGAGGGCACAGCAATCCACTCCAGTATTCTTGCCTGGAGAATCCCATGAAAAGAGGAGCCTGGCAGGCTATAGTCCATAGGGTTGCAAAGAGTCAGACATGCATGCACACTCTCTGCAATAGGCTTTCTATGTCACCACATTTCTACTGAATCAGCTATGACCAACCTAGACAGCATATTAAAAAGTAGACACATTACTTTGCCAACAAAGGTCTGTCCAGTCAAAACTTTGGTTTTTCCAGTAATCATGTATGAATGTGAGAGTTGGACTATAAAGAAAGCTGAGCGCTGAAAAATTGATGCTTTTGAACTGTGGTGTTGGAGAAGACTCTTGAGAGTCCCTTGGACTGCAAGGAGATCCAATCAGTTCATCCTCAAGGAAATCAGTCCTGAATATTCATTGGAAGGACTGATGCTGAAGCTGAAACTGCAATACTTTAGTCACCTGATGTGAAGAACTGACTCATTGGAAAAGACCTTAATTCTGGGAAAGATAGAAGGCAGGAGGAGAAGGGGGTGACAGAGGATGGGGTGGTTGGATGGCATCTCCTCTTGATGGACATGAGTTTGACCAAGCTCTGGGAGTTGGTGAAGGACAGGGAAGCCTGGTGGGCTGCAGTCATAGGGTTGCAAAGAGCTGGACACGACTGAGGGACTGAACTGAAGAGTCTCTGGGCATGAGGTCCAGCAATCTGTGTTCTAATAAGACGTCTAGCTGACTCTGATTACACTAAAATTTGAGAACCACACATACCAGCTTGGCAGGTTCTACAGTCTTCAGCATCCCTCTGAGATGCTGGTGAAAAAAACGAAGAGCATAGCGCAGAACAGAGGACCCAGCAAGAATACCGACTATGTCTCCCATATCCCTAGGACAAATCCAGAGCAATTTGGATTACTAAGGAGAAGATACTGATATGCTGCTAAGCATAATTCTTTATCATAATATGCAACATAGCAAAATACTGGGCAGATCAGATTGACTAGGACAGACAATCTAAGGCAGTCAATGGTGTTTATATCAGACGCTAAAAAGCTAGTCCTCAGCACAGCTGTTATCCAACCCTCCATGTTCAAATTTCCAAAGGCACTTTTATGCATCAAATTCTAAATTCTCAAAAGATGTTTTAATCAATGTATTTATTTTCATTTTAAAGAAAAGTTATGCAGTTACCAGCCAGGGTACCTCAAAAGCATCCAAAGTTTAAAGGAGACATGATAAGGAAATGAAGTGAGTAAACTTGGACTGGATCTTGATCCAGAAAAGAACTTGAAAAAATTGCAGCTTCATAAATGCTCAAATTGCCTTATTTTTAGCCTCTTAAGGAAAGATTTTCAAGTCCTTTTGACATAGCTATGATAGTCTTTGGTCATTTACTTGTTTTCTGCTAAACCAAACTTGTCTTGTTTTGTTGCATATATGTTTCCGCTCTATCTTTACTATTATAGTACGTTAGCTTTGATAATGGTTTTAATTTCACTTTTTTCTGAAATTTTACTGTGAAACATTTGTGCTATAAGTAAAACACATATATAAATACATTCTAAACCAATAATTCTTTTCACACATTATTTTAGCAATGTATATTAGAAATGGTTGTAAAATATTCAGACCCTTTAGCATAAAACATATATTTCTGAAAGTCTATCCTGAGTAACTACCCACAATTTTGGATAAAACCTGTATGTACAACACAATGATGTCATTTTTAAAAACAAAAAAGTGACAAAAACTTATACCTTCAATCCCAAACCCAACAAAATGGGATGAGTAAAGTGAATATCATGCAGAATTTAAACATGTAATTATGAAAACAATTTAGCATCTTTGAAAGCGTGCTTATATAATTAAATGTGAAAAAAGAACAAAATGAAGTTGTTATGTATGCCATGATTGCCGTTATAAAAGACATATGCCCATGATAAATATTTTTTTCAGATGATAAACACAAATGAATAGTGATTTTGTTGATGGGTTAGTGATCCAAGGAAAAAAGAAAGAAAAATTTGGCTTCTCAAAGATTTTGTGATGCTCTCATATTACTATTATAATTTTTAAAATTACTTAAACCATTCTAAATGGCCATGGTATCAGAATGGTTGGAATATACCCATCATCTCTTCATTTTATCGCTCACCACTTCCTTTGGTATAATATGTAAATATTATTTGAGTTAAACGTAATACAAATCAACTCTGAGTTCTTTTAGAAGCATTTTTGCTTTGCTCTGTTTGTTCCCTTCCATAGTTGTCTTCCTTCTGAGCCCCTTACTCATTGCATGGCATTCACACGGCCCTCAGTGAGCACCGTTATTGTGACTCATTGTCTGGGACAACTGTTGCCAGAAAGATAGAGCTATTATTGCTTTAGATTCTGTTCTCTTGGCTTAATACAACCACATATTAAAGATTGACTAAAAAGGACCACAGTTGTACTTTGCATCAATGATTGTGAAATATATACAGATAGAAACAAATTCAGAGCTAGATTTAAAACCCATTGAGACCATCAACCTTGATATTCTGATCTTTCTAGGCAACTGAATCTATGTCTCAAATCAAGGTCACAATAATTAATACAAAGTCAGTTAAAAAAAATTGATTCTAAGTCCCATATTCCTTTTATTTGTCATCTCAGATATGGGTTGAATTTTATGTTAATCAAGTATGACCATGCAATCTTGGAACTTTTTAGCTACATTGTGCAACTGAGTCTCTCCAGCTATATGTCTACCATACTAAGATGGTGGAGTAGAAGGACATGCACTCATCTTCTGTAAGAATTCCAAAATTACAACTCGCTGATGAAAAACCATCAACAGGAGAATGTTGGATCCCACCAAAAAATGATACCCCATGTACAAGGGCAAAGGAGAAGCCCCAGTAAGATGGGTTTAAAACTCAACATTCAAAAAACTAAGATCATGGCATCTGGTCCCATCACCTCATGGCAAATAGATGGGGAAACAATGGAAACAGCGACAGACTTTATTTTCTCAGGCTCCAAAATCACTGCAGATGGTGACTGCAACCATGAAATTAAAAGACACTTGCTCCTTGAAAGAAAAGCTTGACCAAACTAGACAGCATATTAAAAAGCAGAGACATTATTTTGCTGACAAATGTCCATCTAGTCAAAGCTATGGTTTTTCTAGTGGTCATGAATGGATGTGAGAGTTGGGCTATAAAGAAAGCTGAGCACAAAAGAATTTCTGCTTTTGAATCATGGTGTTGGAGAAGATTCTTAAGGGTCTCTTGTGAGATTCAAGCAGTCCATCCTAAAGGAAATCAGTCCCCAATATTCCTTGGATGGACTGATGCTGAAGCTGAAACTCCAATAATTTGGCCGCCTGAGATGAAGAACCAACTCATTGGAAAAGACCCTGATGCTGGGAAAGATTGAAGGTAGGAGGAGAAGGGGATGACAGAAGATGAGATGCTTGGATGGCATCACCAACTCTATGGACATGAGTTTGAGCAAGCTCCGGGAGCTGATGATGGACAGGTATGCTCCAGTCCATGGGGTCACAAAGTCAGACACGACCAACTGAACAACAACAATTTATCTTCTAGAATTAACGAAATACTGAGAATTAGAAGAGAACACAAAAAGATTGTATTTTATGCTATGAGGTTACAAACTATGATGCCTTCTACATGCTTGAAGAATCATGTCTGCCTTCATAGCTAAGAGTTTACATTCACCTTCATGTACTTGTTATAGCTGCTTGAACTGATCAAGCAAAATAACAAAATCTTATCATATTTTGTATGTGCTACCACTGCCAAAATCTTAGTTATTTGTCACTTTTCTGAGTTTTGACAGTGAGCTGCACACAATCCTCACCCATAGAACTTACCTCCTGTGCTGTAAAAATCCACTCTTTTACTTCTTATCTCTTTGAGTTCCTTGAAGGCAGGAACTGCTTTTTTTCCTTTTTTTCAAGTATTCAATTCCAGGACCACCATGATTTCCAACTAATGTTAAGTATTTGAGGAATATCTGTGCTAAGGAGACAGTTGACCAAACTGATTGTAATAAACAATTTTGGATATAAATTAAAGATCAAGGGAGAGAAAAGAAAGCCTTAACTGGATGGTTAAGTTCTTCAGACTTAATCCCAAAACAATTAATATTTATTGAAGTTTGTGTGGGGTATGTTTAGGAAGACTAATTAACATTTATTACTTTATGTATACTAACCAAAAGTATTTAGAATGTCCATTTGACACTATAAATAAATAGATTAATTAATTAAATAATAGATTATTTAATTAATCAAAATCTCAAAGGAAAAATATGGTACAGAAGAAGTAGAAAAAGGAAGCAAATGATTGACTAAATTCAACAGAGTCTTCATTTTTCATTCATTGATGTATATTTAAGCACCTTTCAAGTTTTAACTAAGTTTAAGATGAATCACATGTAACTACTAGGAACCTCTTCACCACAGAATCCCGCTGCTGGAGTAATTTCAATTAATTAAGTGCTGCAGAGGTTAGTAATGATTTTATGCTGCAGAATGAAGTCATTGCATGAAGTGGCAAGCTCCTCATGTGCTTTCCCTTCCTTCATCTGGATTATGGCAGGCTGAAATTGAATTCTGTCAATAGATTTTTAAAAAGCCTTATTTCTGGAATGACTTCAAGCACAAATCCAATAACTTGTGTAAAAAAAGGAAGAAAAAAATAAATAATCATACATAATCAAAAGTAATTCACGCCCAACTGAGAGGTTTTTGCAACTTTCTGAAGTGAGATTAAGTTAAAAAAGAAAGTATGCTTATACATTTTCAAATTATATTTTTAAAGTTAAAAATATCAAAGAAATTCAGGTTCTTATTCAATCTACATTATCCAGTGAAAAAAGAATTAAGAACAAAATAAGAAAAATAATCCCAAATAATCAACAAATATATATTTTATCTATATGAGAAGTCCAGCACTACATTAGTTGAAATCAAGAATAGTAGAAAGAACTATGATCTTGTACTCAAGTAATTTATAATCTTGTATATTATTCACAATATATCCATAGTATATTATTCACAATATATACATATACATTTAAAAATAAAGATAGTGTGTAATAAAGCAACAGCTTACATAGTGGAGAAAGAGGATATTAAAGAGATGAGCCAATTAATATTATTCAATGCTTACTTTGTAGCAAACCTATGCTAACAATTTTAGTTAATTTTTTTTACATTTTTTCTACCACAGAAATAATAATAAAAGTAATTCTTGTCATATTTGTTAAAGTTGAGAGAATACATGTGAGAACAAAAGAAAAGAAAATCTCCTATACATTTACTATTAATCAAGTTTATCTTTTAGAATTTCCTCCAGAATTTTCTTTTTTTTAAATTTTTTATTATTTTTTTAACATCAAAAATCATTTATATGGAAATTAGAACTATTTAAAGTGTTTGTACAAATTTGCAAATAATAAAATACATGAGCTCCCAATCCTGAATCCCCTTCCCACCTCCCATCCCACAACGTCTCTCTGGATCATCCCCGTGCACCAGCCCCAAGCATCCTGCATCGAACATAGACCGGTGCCTGTTTTTTATATGATAGTATACATGCTTCAAGCCATTCTCCCATATCCTCCCACCCTCTCCCTCTCCCTCAGAGGCCAAAAGTCCATTCTATATGTCTGTGTCTCTTTTGTTGTCTCACATACAGGGTCATCATTGCTATCTTTCTAAATTCCATATATATGTGTCAGTATACTGTATTGGTGTTTTTCTTTCTGGCTTACTTCACTCTGTATAATAGGCTCCATGGCATATTAATATATATCAATCATATCATGTGTGCAGTTTAACTACATTTTTCCCTCAATAATATCATGAGCACTTTCCTATGTCATCAAATTTTTTTTCTCTAATTTATTTTAAATCTCTAAAGCATTCCACTTTGTGGATATGCCATCATTTAACTAATCTACTAAGTATTAAATTATGTCATTTAATTCTAGCAATTTACAATTTAAAAAGTAACTTTCTACTTCATACATCTATACTGTAACATTGTATAGTAAATTACTATTTTGCTTATATAATTACAGTCAGTTCAGTTCAGTCACTTGGTCATGTCCGACTCTTTGCGACACCATGAACCACAGCACACCAGAACTCTCTGTCCATCACCAACTCCCGGAGTCTACCCAAACCCATGTCCATTGAGTTGGTAATGCCATCCAACCGTCTCATCCTCTCTCATCCCCTTCTCCTGCCCTCAATCTTTCCCAGCATCAGGGTCTTTCCAAATGAGTCAGCTCTCCTCATGAGGTGGCCAAGGAGTTTCAGTTTCAGCATCATTCCTTCCAAAGAAATCCCAGGGTTGATCTCCTTCAGAATGGACTGGTTGGATCTCCTTGCAGTCCAGGGGACTCTCAAGAGTCTTCTCCAACACCACAGTTCAAAAGCATCCATTCTTTGGCACTCAGCTTTCTTCACAGTCCAACTCTCACATCCATACATGACTACTGGAAAAACCACAGCCTTGACTAGACCGACCTTTGTTGACAAAGTAATGTCTCTGCTTTTGAATATACTGTCTAGGTTGGTCATAACTTTCCTTCCAAGGAGTAAGCGTCTTTTAATTTCATGGCTGCAGTCACCATCTGCAGTGATTTTGGAGCCCCCCAAAATAAAGTCAGCCACTGTTTCCACTGTTTCCCCATCTATTTGTGATGGGGCCAGATGCCATGATCTTAGTTTTCTGAATGTTGAGCTTTAAGCCAACTTTTTCACTCTCTTCTTTCACTTTGATCAAGAGGCTCTCTAGTTCTTCACTTTCTGCCATAAGGGTGGTGTCATCTGCATATCTGAGGTTACTGATATTTCTCCCAGCAATCTTGATTCCAGCTTGTGCTCATCCAGCCCATGAACTACAAAAATTAGCATTATGTCAGAAAAATGAAGAAACATGAAGGTTTCTCACTCTTCACATAATTTTCCTAAAAGATGGCACCTCCATGCTAATAATCCTTAGGTAATATGACACATGTAGCAGAAACAGTAGGTATTTATATTGGCTCAGTCCAATACTTTGAAACTCCAATACTTTGGTCACCTGATGTGAAGAACTAACTCATTTGAAAAGACCCTGATGCTGGGAAAGATTGAAGGCAGGAGGAGATGGGGACAACAGAGGATGAGATGGTTGGATGGCATCACTGACCCAATGGACATGAGTTTGAGTAAACTCCAGGACTTGGTGATGGACAGAGAAGCCTGCCATTCTGTAGTCCATGGTTTCATAAAGAGTCGGCCACAACTGAGCAACTGAACTGAACTGATTGATACTGGATCACATAACTTTATATCAAGTACATATAAGCTCTCCATTGTGCACACACACAGAGAATAAATGAAGAAGAGACTGTCTTACTTAATGCATTAACTTGCCAACAGGGTAAGCAATAAGAAAAGTAGAGAACTGGAACTAGATAAGTAAGAATTTTGGTCTTCTCGGGTAGCACAGTGATAAAGAATCCGCCTGCCAATGCAAGAGACTCAAGAGTCCTGGGCTCAATCCCTGGGTTAGGAAGATCCCCTGGAGGAGGAAAGGGCAACCCACTCCAATATTTTTGCCTGGAAAATTCCATTGATAATGGAGCCTGGGGGCTATAGCCCATGGAGTCACAAAGAGTTAGACATGACTGAGCATGCATGCAGGTAAGAATTTTACTCTTGAAGAAACAAATGACAAAGAAAGAAAAGATAAATTGGTTTAAAGAAACTAAGGACAGAACACTGTATTTGATGGAATTCCATAAAAGAAGCTCATGGTATAATTGAAGCCAGAGAAAAGAAGAGAGATAACAGGGAAGTTGTTTGTAAAGAGGAGCATTAGTGCAAGTTATGCTAGAAGGAAGTTAAGACTTTTGCTTCTAACCAAGAGAATGTAACAAGAAACACATTTACTTGCTAGTCTGAAGTACTTTAAAAATTCAGGTGAAAGAAAAAAACCCATAGTCTCCAATAATATTGAATGTCAAGCAGGAGAGCAGGAATGCCTGCTGCTGCTGCTGTTGCTAAGTTGTGTCAGTCTTATCCTACTCTGTGGAACCCCATAGACGGCAGCCCACCAGGCTCCCCCATCCCTGGGATTCTCCAGGCAAGAACACTGGAGTGGGTTGCCATTTCCTTCTCCAATGCATGAAAGTGAAAAGTGAAAGTGAAGATGCTCAGTCGTGTCCGATCCTTAGCAATCCCTTCTAGGCTCCTCCATCCATGGGATTTTCTAGGTAAGAGTACTGGAGTGGGGTGCCATTGCCTTCTCTGGCAGGAATGTCTAAGAGACAGGAAACAAAACAGCAAATCCTTCTAGTGTCTCAGCTTACTGCCTTGAGGGAGTGTCCAGGTTGTGGCTCAATGTGGGCCAGACAGGCAAAGCATGGCTGATTTTCTGAGCCAAGGACAAAGTGATGAAGGTCTGGAGAGACTGACGCATAGGAAGTTCACAGAATAGGAACTGTACTGTAGATTGTTAAACAACTAGAGAATTCCAGAAATCCTCTGGAGGCCTCCCTTGGAGTCTTTAGCACAATACTCATCAGCACATGTGTGAAGGACTTTCTCATTACTAGGCAAAGAAACACCTGAAAGGATTAGAGGGAACAATATCCAGCATCACACATGGTTGGAAATAGTTCTTGCTTCACATTGTCAGACTGGAAAATTTCTTAATTCATTATTAGACAGAGTACTTAGAAGAGTCTTATCTCAGTTGTGGGAAATAATAAGCCTTAGATCATGCACTGGACTTGCCTGACAAATATGAAAAGCAAGATGTAGAAAGGTCAAACTATTTCCAAGTAACTTAACTGCATTCTAGAGCAGAACTCAAGAATGTTTATAGGAATACAAAATTACCCAACACCCAACAAGGTAAAACATCTAGCATTTAATCAAAGACTACAGGGATTGCAAGCAAGCGGAAAATAAGAACAATTTTTATAACAAAAATCAATCAGTTAAAGCCAATTCATTTTAAGGCTACATAATATTCCACTGTATAAATGTGTCACAACTTCTTCATCTACTCATCTCTCAATAGACATCTAGACTGCTTCATGTCCTGGCTATTGTAAATATTGCTGCAATGAACATTGTGGTACATGTACCTTTTAGAATTGTGATTTTTCTCAGGATATATGCCCAGTAGTATGATTGCTGAGTCTATGGTAGATCTGAGGCTTCCTGGTAGGTTAAGGCTTCCTGGTGGCTCAGATGGTAAAGAATCTGCCTGCAATGCAGGAGACCTGGGTTTGATTCCTGTGTTGTGAAGATCCCCTGGAGAAAGGCATGTCTATCCACTCCAGTAATCTTGCCTGGACAATTCCATGGACAAAGGAGCCTGGCAGGTGATATTCCTTGGGGTTGCAAAGAGTCAGACACGACTGAGGAACTAACACTTTCACTTTTCATGGTAGATTTATTCCTAGTTTTTTAAGGAATCTCCACACTGTTTTCCACAATGTCTATACCAGTTTATATTCCCATCAACAGTGCAGGAAGGTTCTCTTTTCTTCACAACTTTTCCAGCATTCAATGTTTATAGATTTTTTGATGATGGCCATCCTGACTGCTGTGAGGTGATATACCTCATTTTAGTTTGATTTGCATTTCTCTAATAATGAGTGATGTTGAGCATCTTTTAATGTGCGTATGGGCCATCTGTATGTCTTCTTTTGGGTTTCCTTGGTGGCTGGGGTTTCAACATGTGAATGTTGGATAAGCATTTACTCCATAGCAGTGAAATTAACAGGAGATTAGACATTGTAGAGGAAAAAAAGTAGTGAATGTTAACATATAGCAATAGAAACACTTCAAAATGAAACACCTATATAGACAAAAAAGATTTTTTTAATTAAAAAAAGAATGCATTTATTTGATAGATCTGAAGTAGAGTAATTTCTGTCTGCTTGCTAAGACTTTCACTTAAAGATGCAAGAAAAAATTGTCCCTGAGTTTACTGTCTCTGAGCAACAAAATTGAATAGAGAAATACAGGAATTTTGAAAACATGATGAGGTGGGGGATAATTTCTCTAACTCAAAAATAACTGAAAAAAGAACTTGTTTGTATCAGAAAAGGAATCTAAAATCTTGGTTTAAAAAGGGTCAGTGAGCTGAATGACAACTCCAAACGGCCCAATATAGATGTAATTGGAGTCCTGGAAGGAGATAAGAAAATAGAATAAAAGAAAATATGTGTGAATAAGTGATGACTAACAATTTTCCAAACTTGATGAAAACTATACAGTCACAAATCAAAAACATTCAATAAAACCCATAGGAAAGAAGAAAAGTATATCAAGACACATATTAATAAACAAAACTTTCCAAGCCAATAATATGAACAATGTCTTGAAAACAGCCAGAAATTTAAAAATTAGAAAAATAAAATGTTCTATGCAAAGGAGTAAAGATAAGAATGACAGCAGAGTCCTTTTGTAACAATGCAAGTAAAATGCCAGTGGAACAATGTAAAGCACAGATACGACAAAAAAAAAGAAAAGCTGCCATTCTTGAATTGAATACATTTGTAAATTACATTTGCAAAAACAAAGGTAAAGTAAAGACAATTAGGAATAGAAAAGCTGAAACACTAAGTCTTTCAGTAATTTATGCCTAGGTAAAATATATAAAGGTAAGTAACGATACAGAGAGAACACCACTGAAAGAAAAGTTTAATGCTGCAGTTCTTTTAGAAATGAAGAGCAGAAAGTGCCATGAAGGNATTAGGAATAGAAAAGCTGAAACACTAAGTCTTTCAGTAATTTATGCCTAGGTAAAATATATAAAGGTAAGTAACGATACAGAGAGAACACCACTGAAAGAAAAGTTTAATGCTGCAGTTCTTTTAGAAATGAAGAGCAGAAAGTGCCATGAAGGGCCAGAGGGGTAGGCAGAACAAATCAGTTAAAAAGCCTAGGGTCAGAGCCTTTATTATGTTTTTCACAGAAAAGACAAGGTAGAATAGGACAAACACCTTGTGATTCACTAATATGGATAATTCATCCAGGCTTTGGGTAATAGGGCCTGTTGCTGGGTATCTGGTACCTGGCCCTGGGTTGATTTAGGGCAGGGAAATAGCTGTTTGGTAGGTGAGCTAGAAAAGGTGACTGGGGATATGAACTCAAGATTGGTTGGTTTGCATATGAAAGGCACACTCACCACCTCTCGTAATTAGCAAGGCCTGGGAGAGGCAGGCTTTTTCCTGCAAGTAAGTTCTCTGCACCAAAGATGCCGAAACATCATGATATATATAAAAAATATAATTTACCATTGGTCCACTGATATTTGTATATCATGATAAGGAATCTTTGGGTTGATAATAACAGAAACTTTGAGGAACTTATAGAGACTATTACGTTATATATTGAATACATATTTGGTGCAATATTATTGCCCTAAACAGCATAGAAATCACTTCATTATGAACATAGAAAGAAAGAACATTTAAGTAGAAGAATAATGAGTCCTCATGAGCCAGGCTATAACTAAGCTTTCCATTTATAAGGCATTAGCCAGGAAAACAGATTTGGAGTTTTTTCCTCTAACAATATTTTGTTAGAGGAAAATATTTGTAGTGGATTTGCAAAGTGTGTTAGAAATATACTTAGGTTAAGTGGTAGGTCAGGCAGTTATGTTCTTGGAGGATAGACACTGATAAACTAGTAAAGAATACATAAAGATTAGTGATATTTGCATGTAGCTAAGGGGGATGAGGGGGTCATGGCTGGAGATGTAGGACAAGAGGTCATGGCAGAGAACAGTAGGAAAGGGCACTGGGAAGTGAGCGAATTTCTCCCAGGAGGTTGAGGGATGGCCTGGTATGAGACAGATAACTCTTGGGGAAAGCAATAATCTCCATTATTTTTTAAGATGGTACAGGTAGTAACCTATATCAGATTTTCTTTTAGACTTGGGAATGTAGAAGTAATACACTTCAGCAGAGAACAAAGCATATCCAGGATTTTAAGCTAAGTAGATAGCAAGCTTAGAAATATAAGATAATCCCCACTATCAAAAGAAGAAAGCAAAAATATCCTGTGTCCAATTTGTGCCTTAGAAGAGGCAGTTGATGAATATCTCTGAAACAACAGCTTTAGCATCCAGGGTGAAGTGTACAGGACAGGGTTATCTCCAATGATGAGATCTTGGCTTGGGATGATGTCATCTGAAACAGTACCATTTCCGGTGGTGAGATTTTTGGGCCAGAGAGATTCCATGTAGGATGTGGGACTAGAGTATTCTTTTTTTCAGTAGATAGCCACTTGGGTTGATGTGGGTCTCAGCATGGGCCATGCTTAGTTGAAGCAATAACTTACTTGGAAAATGTGTAACTCCACATTGTAAACCAATGAAATACCAAGAAGATCAGCAATCACCACAATGATACCTAGTTATACTTGACAGAAATTTTGTTTTAGTATTTTAGTGGAAGTTTAGATACAAATGGGTCCCCTATCAAATAAGCAACTGCTTGACCCACGGGACAGTCTATGGCTAATGGGTTCCAACAAAACACGTGCCCTCAATATGGCCTTCAGCCTTTATGGGAAGGAGGTAGGGTCAAAATTTTTTAAGAATTGGATAAGGCTGAAACCTATATTCAGTGGAACAACAGATTGGGTCTAAATAGAAAAAGGAGTACATCAAGGCTGTATATTGTCTCCCTGCTTATTTAACTTATATGCAGAGTACATCATGAGANGGGTGACAATATACAGCCTTGATGTACTCCTTTTCCTAGTTGGAACCAGTCTGTTGTTCCATGTCCACTTCTAACTGTTGCTTCCTGACCTGCATACAGACTTCTCATGAGGCATGAGGCAGGTCGGGTAGTCTGGTATTCCTATCTCTTTAAGAATTTAAGTTTGTTGTGATCCCCAATTCAGTATAGTGTGCAAGTGACTACTGCCAGTGGATCACAGTTGAACTGTGTTTAATCTCCCTGTCTTCCCTCCCACTTCTTGTGCTTCAAGCTGAGGGAGGGACTAGTGGTGACCAGGATACTATAGAAGTTAAGAACATGGGTTCTTGGGTTCAGCTCCTTATAGTCAAATCCTGTCTCTACTGCTCCCTTTCTGTGTAACCTTTGGAAAGTTACTTAATGTCTCTGGGTCTCAGTTTCCTTCTTTTGAAACATGGCACATAATAATAGCTAAACATCTTAGGGTTGTAGAGAGGATTAAATGAAATAATATATATTTTAAAAAGTGCTTGGAACAATGCCTGGAACATGTAATTTAAAAAATGTTAGCTATTGTAATGATAATAGCCATGATAAGAATTTGAAAGGCTGGTAGAGGAAAAATTCTTTTTTTTTTTTGGGGGGGGTAGGTCTTGTAGTATCCTTTCAGTCTTCAAAGCAGTCAAATATTCGTTCCCTCTCTGAGTGTAGACTGATCCTGTTTAAAATATCATTCTTTCCTTCCTTCATTTATTAGTAAAAATTTGAGCCTACTGTGTGCTATGCATTCAGCCAAGTGTCGAGGATATAACAATAAATGTGTCCTTTTCAAAGGTTTGTCACCTTGTTTGGGGTGAAAAACAAGTAAAAATATGGTTACGGTTTTCTTAATAATTGCAGTAATTGGAGTTTGCACAGGGTCTTTAGGGAGCACTGTGTATATATGTGGAGTTCCTTTGATGATAGTGTTAAACCTGGGTGGGAAGAGAAATATCCTTAAGTCCTCCAGACATGGCTGGCCTCTTACCAGTGTTTCATAGGCAGTGAGTGGATCACTTGGGGAATAGTTAATACCTGTTCTCACTGGTGGCACACCTCAGGGGCATACTTATGCTCCTTGGTGTTCATTCAGTCACTCAACTAACAGCCTGAAACTGTTCCCACTGCTCATTGACCTGTCCCCCTGTCTCAGTCGGAGCTGGTAGAATTTGGGAGCAGAAATGTGAAGACAGATGGAGGAGCCCTGAATTTGCAGCTACATTGTAGTTGGATCTCTACAGAGTTGAGTGCCTCAGGAAAGCATGAATGTCAGGCTTATCAGGGACTTGGAAAAGGTGATGAGTCCATTCCGCTGCCTGACTCAAGATATGGCAGATCCATTTGACAGCCATGGACAGTGATAGTATGGAATGTGGGTGGGAGAAAAAAATACCCTTGTATGGCTGGGGGTGGGTGTTTGTGCTGTAACCCATCCTTTCCCCTCACTGGTGTCTTACAGCAAACAGCTATTGTGTGACGTGATGATTGTGGCAGAAGATGTCGAGATAGAAGCCCACCGTGTGGTCCTGGCAGCTTGCAGCCCCTACTTCTGTGCGATGTTCACAGGTATGAGGGGCAGATGATAAACCCACACCTGTGGGACTGCAGTCCCAACTGGGAGAATGGTGAGGGTGGTGGTGTGAGTGGGGGAGGAAAGAGAAGGCTCCACCCTGAGGAGCTTTTATGTGCCAGATTCTTTGCTCTGAACTATAGAGGTACAAAGAATTGTGATGGACTCACAGCCTCAGCCAGGTTGAGCTTGCAGCCCCTATTGCAGTTCACTCTGAGGAACAAAGGTAGAATCACAGTCCGTGAATTCTCAGACTTTGTTGTGTATCGTAATCATGTCGGGGAGCTTGTTAGAAATGTAGACTCTTGGGCTTACCCTCAGGCTTCTTCCCTCCCGTTTTGCAGTTTGGGGACACTGAGACTGAGAGCAAGGAAGGGACTTGCCTGAGGTCACACGGTGAATGAGTGGAACTTGGCTTCTGGACTCCTGGCCCAGGGCTGGCTGGCCTAGTTGTTTCATATCTTGTCAGTCCTTAGCCATTTCTTCCAGGCAGGGGCCCTGAGCCTCCTCTAGCCTTTTTACAGGAGTGTTGGGAGAGAGTGTGGCTCAGATAGTAAAGAAGCTGCTGCAGTGTGGAAGACCTGGGTTCAGTCCCTGCGTTGGGAAGATCCCCTGGAGAAGGAAATGGCAACCCACTCCAATATTCTTGTGTGGGAAATCCCATGGACAGAGGAGCCTGGCCCGCTACAGTCCATGGGGTTGCAAGAGTCAGACATGACTTAGCGACTAAGCCTGGGAGAGAGTTGAGAGATGTGATGGCGGGCTTGGGATGCAAAGAGTAAGACAGAAGTATATTCACCATCTGCATTCTGTCTCAACACCTTTGCCGGGAGTCCTTGTTTCCTGGACATGCCAAACAGCCTTGTCCATCTGTTGCATGTGCGTTACTTCTGAGCCCAAATTCCCTTAAACCCATGGGCTGAGCTTCCTGTCTGCAGCACCTCACAGCCCCTCCCTGAGCCAGGCGCAGGCAGTGCTGTATCTATCATGGCTGACTGAAGGCCAGCTGGCCCGAGTGTGGCCCTGGATGAGGTCTGCTGTCCCTTCCACATGTTCACCTGTACTCTGTGCTTCCTCTGAGTGTGGTCACTGTCATTCTGCACTCCCGTCTGTTTCCTGGTGTCTGTGGTGCCCATGCTTTGGAGTCTCATGTACTCACCACTTATCACCCTGCAGTTTATACTTCAGGTGCACCTCCTCTCTGACCACCTGAGCCATAGTTCCATACTAGGTCTCCATCTACTCCACAACTCATCTCTGTTTTTTTTTCATAACTCATCACTATCTGAAAATCATATTGATTAGTTGTTTAAGTATTTTTTTACCTGTGTCTCCTTATTGGAATATCAGTTCCATAAAGATTGGGATCTTGTTAGTTTTGTTTGTTTCCATATCCTGAGTACCTGGTACACACTAGCACTAAAATATTTCTAAATGAACAAAATGTCTCCCACCCTTGATTGTGAGTTCTTGGGCACTCAGGGACCACGTCTTGTCACTGTCGAATCCTTAGTGCCCACTCCAGGGCCTGGTGTTTAGGAGACAGTGAACAACTGATGGTTAAATGAATGAATGTGGGATTGCTAAGGATGGGTGAGTACAGGCACATTTTTCCTGAATAGGCTCTTGTCCTTTTCCTAATATAATACACAGTCTCTGCTGGGCAGGAGTGGTTCTTGATGGGGGGTGGTGGTGGGGACTTAGAGCTTGTTATTTGAGAGTTCCCCATATGTGTCCTCTCTTGGCTCATCTTGTGAAGGACTGAGCTCAACCTGGGGCATTGCTTTTGCTAAGTGCACCAAGCCATATTTCCCTCACTTTCAGCCTTGTACTAGGAATTCCATAATGCAGCCTGGAAAACCACCTACTTTCATTACCTGGAAATTTTGAGCCACTTCTCTTTGAAGTAGTCTCAAACTCTAGTAGTAAGGTTTTCATTTCTTTATTTCCTTGTCCTTCACCCATCTTTCTTTCTTTTAAAATAATATATCTACAAATTTAGTTGCAACTTCACTAAATAGCTCTGCCAGTCATTTTTCTCCATGTATGTGATTTAAAAAGCCTCGTATTAAAAGGGGGAGTCCACTTGCAATTTCAATGAATTATACTTTTGGCTCCTTTTTTTTTTTTGCTAATGAACTTGCCTCTGGATTCATGGAAGTGCCTAAGGAAAAACAAAGTGATTTTAAAAAGGGAGAGTAAATATGCTTCTGGATCAGATCTTGGATTCTAGTAATTGAAAGGAGAAGAAAATCAGGAGAAGAAAGCAGTCTAATGTGTGATCCAGCCCATGGCTTCCATTGAATCTGGTTAATATCCATCCTCCTATCCTTCTTTCCTTCCATCCATTGTCCGTCTGTCCATCTATCCACCCACCCATCCACCTATCCATATGTTCATCCAAACACTATTCATATATGTTCATTACAGAAAAAAATTAGAGTAAGTAATACTTGATTAAAGTGTGTGCACATTTTGAATCCTTGTGAGATATGTGTCTCAACTCCACAACACTTGGAACAGTTGTACCAGCATATGCTTCCATCAGCATTGTATCAGATTTGTATGTTTTTTGAGGCCCTTTGATTTTGCTTAAATATTGGTAAACAGGTACAAGAAAAAAGTAACTGCAAAATTTTGTTCTCATTATCAGGTTCAGCTTCAAAATGCATAAAATTAATAATGAAAAGGTCCAGCTGAATCTTGTTAAGTCTGTTTCTGTCGGCATGTTTAAGGCCCCAAAGAAGAGAAAATATATGTGGCTTTCTTCTGACTTGAGTGCTGTGATTAAGATCTTTTACTCAGGCTTAATGTGTTTTTGTTTGTTTGCCTGCTGAGTTCATATTGCCCAAATGTCCGTCGATGGTTCCAAATATCAGCCCCACTCCTTGATAGTGGCCTTCCTATAACTTGGAATAAATATGAAACTGAGGTCTGAGTGTCCACAGGAGTGTCCAGAGGCAGCCAGCCTGTGAGAGGATCTGGGATGGGCAGTCACCTGAATTACAGTCTACTCCTTTAGAATAGTGTGATTGGGGAGGCCAGCAGGGCTGACCCTGTCCTTTTCCCTGTGAGTATGGAATACTTAACATTCCCCTCAACCCCTTTCTCCCCATCTAGCACCTCCATTCCAGGGGAAGATAATTTCCCCAAAACAGCCTAGTCACTTTTCCCCCCCTGTTTTTTAGCATGCCCTTTACTATGGGTTCTGTGTACCTATAGTATTGGTACTCCATACAGATCCCTACATGTCATCCAGAATTTTAAAAGCAGTCCCATTTTATGGTATTAAAAGAACCGAGTTCTAAAGAATATGTGGGCTCAGGAAAAGACATTTGAGCTCCATCCCACAAGAAGCGCTGGGAGTGAGCTGTCCCATTCTTCTGGTTCTAGCGTATTGATNGATCCCTACATGTCATCCAGAATTTTAAAAGCAGTCCCATTTTATGGTATTAAAAGAACCGAGTTCTAAAGAATATGTGGGCTCAGGAAAAGACATTTGAGCTCCATCCCACAAGAAGCGCTGGGAGTGAGCTGTCCCATTCTTCTGGTTCTAGCGTATTGATATTACACACTGAGGCTGATTAGATTGGCTTTTTTTTTTTTTTTTTAAAGAAAAGTTGCTTTTAGATGCAGGTTGATATTCAACTGGTATCTTTGAATATATGGTGACTAGAAATGAGGAGAGTCAGGAATGTGCTGGAGGTAAGAGGCAAGGGACTTGGAAGGAGTGGACACCAACCAGCCACCAGCAGAACAGTCAGGGCCAGGCTCTCTTACTCACCTCTAGGCATGCACTCATCACATAGAACCACTGTTTCAGGCTTTCTTCATGCCTGACTCCACCAGGCCTTGGACCATGTCTGTGTTCTGAGTGTCTGAATGATGTATTGATGTCTTTGAAGATCTTTGCATATCGTGCAGTTTAGCATGACTTAATCCAAAGCAATGGAGCAGGGAGGGAGGGAACACTAGGGAGTAGAATCTTTTCTTTGTATTAAGAGGGCCTTGAGGGAGTAGTCCGAATAGATAGGGTCTGGCTTCTGAGGATTTTACCCCTAAGGAATGAGGAAATTGGGTGGAATAGTTCAGGGGGGTAGAAAAAAAGGAAGATCAGAGTCTGTATGGGATTGAGGAGAAATGGCCTGGTCTTCCATGTGTCCTTTAGAGTTGGTTATCTCAGGGAAGAAGCTTACAGTGTCATAGGATTTCTTCTTCCTGTCCCTAACCCACCACATCAAAGTCAGATGTCCTTTTGTGGCTTAAGTGTCCTAGATTTGAGGGTGATGGGTGCGGTAGTCATGTCTAAAAATATTTTGCTCTTGATATAGAAATGGTGACTTTTTTTCAAGAATTGATTTGGATGTCATTCAAGCCTGTGTTGATGTAGTTCAACACAGGCTTGTGTAGCACCCTGGAAAAGAGACTACTATTCAGACACCTACCAGCATCCATTGAGGTGCAACTGATTTGACCAAGATGGTCTGAGGTAGACTTGTCTGCACTTGACGTAGCTCAGTCTTGAAATTTCAGGTCTTCACTGGAGAGAACCACTGGACGGAAATTTTTTATGAGTGTTCATAGAGGAGGTTTGGAGTTGTTGATGCAAAGGCCTCTTTGGTAATGCCACCTTCATTAGGGGATGGTGTGGTATCTTAGAAAGGGCTTTGGAGCCATCATGACCTGACTCCAGCAACTGATAGGTTTGTAAGCAGTTACTTAACTTCTGTGATCCTGTTTTCTTGTTTGTGAGACTGGAATAATAACAGTAAAACAATAATAACAATAAGCAGGGAACAGATACAGGTAAGGGAAATAAGACACTCAATACAGAATGAAAGTGTGAAAGTGTTAGTTGCTCAGTCATGTCCAACTCTTTGTGACCCCATGGACTGTAGCCCGCCAGGTTCCTCCATCCATGGAATTCTCCAGGCAAGAATACTGGAGTGAGTTGCCACTGCCTTCTCCAGAAGATCTTCCCGACCCAGGGATCGAACCCAGGTCTCCCACCTTGCAAGAAGACTCTTTGCTATCTGAGCTACCAGGGAAGAGCACCCAACACAGAATAGGTACTTAATAAAGCTAACTCTTATTATGTGTAGAGCCCATCATAGTTTATACAGCTCATGTGGATGTGTGGGGAGGCTCTGATACCTGATGGTGGTAAGGGTTGACATGAAACATCTCTGGCTACATAGACATTTCCTTCCTGATTTGGTACTCCACCTGAGGAGAAAGACCAGGTGGAGGAAGGCTGAGATTCCAGGGAGGCTGAGTGCTGGGGTGATCTCCAGCACTGCAGCTCTGCTGAATCCTGCTGCTGCAGTTCTCACACTCTCATTACCTCCTTTGAATGTCACACAGCTTTGGCATAAAGGCAGGGCCAGGAATGTCCTTATTTCACATGAGACAGAGGTCAACCTTTTGCAGTTATCTGGCATAGAAGGCTCACCTGCAAACCTTACCTGCAGGAGGCTTGGCTGGGATTCAGCAAGGTAGCAGGTTATTTCTTTTCCTCATGTGATGCTAACATATGGTACAGGTCTCAACTCTAGCCAAATGAGTTGGCATTTAGGACTTAGACAGATGAAGGTTAGGGGTGAGAGTATAACTGTCCTAACACCCAGGCAGGATCATTGTGCAGAGGGTAAGGATCTTCTGTTTCTTTTTACCCAGATCATGACACTAAATTTCAACAGTAAGGATTCAAATGAGGAGTGAAGAACAGTTCTGTAACACAAGGACTCCTGAATGCACTTTTTCTTCCCTTTGCTGTACAGCTTTGAGGGGTGGCTGGTGTTCTGTGTCTGGCTCTTTGGAAAGACCTCACAGCCATTTTGCCATTCCTTTCTCGCTCTTGAGGCTCCTTTGGCTGAATAATGGGGTTGGGTTTCCATCAGCAATCTAGGATATGAGCCAGTGATTTTCTAGCCCTCCTGTCTTACGTGGTGATGAGAGATTTCCCCCATGGCTCCTCAAGATGCACCTTTCCCTGCTGTGGGCAGTACTACACCTAAAAAGAGCTCTGTTGTGCATGTGAGCTTCTCTGGTGGCTTTGACAGTAAAGAATCTGCCTGCAATGCAGGAGACTCAGGTTTGATTCCTGGTTTGGAAAGATCCCCTGGAGAAGGAAATGGCCACCCATTCCAGTATTCTTACCTGGAAAATCCCATGGACAGAGGAGCTTGGTGGTTGCAGTCCATGGGGTCACAGAGAGTCAGAACAACTAACACTTTCACACTTTGGTGCATGTGATGTGCTTGCTAGGTTGAGACTATGCCTTGCTCTCCTGGGCTCTCTCTGCTGCTTGGAAACTTCTAGGTGCTGGTCTGAAGGTAGAGTCTGAAGATTTAAGATGTAGTCCCTTAGTCCCGCTGCCATCGTCTTTCACCCAGTTTACTGCAGCAGCCTTCTAATTTGTCAACCTGCCCCCATCTTCTTCCGTCAGTCCCAACCCATTTTCTACACTGTAGCTATAGTCATATTTACTAAATAAAAATCTAATGTGTTCCTTAAAGTCTGTCAAGGGCTCCCCGTTGCCCTTAGAATGAAGTCTAAACTTCTCTGCACGGTGTTCAAGGCCCTCAAGTTGTCCAGAGCCTGCTTGTATCTTCAGCTCTCTCTCCCCCTTCCTCCTTTTATATGCTGTGTTTCTGCCAGACTCATATTTTTGTGGCCCCAGAATAGGTCAGGTTCATCAGTGTGATGAAAACAATGGATTCTTTCCACAAAAAAGTAAATATGTGCTCCTGTATGCTCATTATTTTACATACAGTTCGGGGTAGAGGAATTCCTGCTTAAGAGCCTTTTAAATTAAATTAAGTCTCCTTTTCTAGCATTTAACACACTTTGAAAATGCTGGTTTACTCATCTTTCTATGAGTTTGAGCTCCATGAGGGCTGGGAACATGACTTGTTCACCATTGTGTCCTTGGGCCTTGCCCATAGGGACTGTTTGATACTTGCTTATTGAGTGAATGAACAAACAAATATCTGCCCTTGCTAGGTAGATCAAGATCTGTCTGAAAGAACAGGATGTGATGTTAACAGTGGACGAAAAATGTACAACTGACGTTTTCTTTCCTTTTCTTTTTTAAATTCAAGTATAGTTGCTGTTACAACATTACATAAGTTACAGGTGTACAGTAAAATTCACAATTTTTAAAGCTTATACTCCGTTTATGGTTATTATACAATATTGACTATATTCCCTGTGTTTTACAATATATCCTCGTAGCTTATTTTATTAATTTATTTTTAAAATATTTCTATATTATTTTTGGCTATGCTGGGTCTTTCACTGCTGCACCGGGGCTTGCTCTAGTTGCAGAGAGCGGGGCCTGCTCTCTAGTTGTGTGTCGGCTTCTCATTGTGTGGCTTCTCTTGTTGCAGAGCATAGGCTTCAGTATCTGCGGCACGTGGGCTCAGTAGTTGTGGTTCATGGGTTCTAGCACACAGGCTTAGTAGTTGCAGCACACAGTAGTTTTGCTCTGCAGAATTGGGATTCTCCTGGACCAGCAATCAAACTGGTGTTACCTGCACTGCAAGGCAGACTCTCAACAACTGGACTACCAGGGAAGCCCTGTAGCTTGTTTTATACCTAATAGTTTGTACTTCTTCATCCCCCTCCCCTCTTCCTTCTCCACTAGTAACCACTGATTTGTTCTTTATTTCTGTGAGTCTGATTCTTTTTTGTTATATTCACTAATTTGTTGTATTTTTTAGATTTCATATGTGATATGACACAGAATTTGTCTTTCTCTGTCTGACATTTTTCACTTTAGCATAATACTCTCCAAGTCCATCCATGTTGGTACAAATAGCAGAATTTCCTTCTTTTTAATGGCTAAGTAGTATTCCATCATATATACAGACCACATTTTCTTTATCTGCTTATCTGTTGATTGACGCTTTGGTTGCTTCCATATCTCGGCAATGATAAATAATGTTTCTGTGAACAATGGTATGCATGTCTCTTTCTGAATTATTGTTTTTGGTTTTTTTTTTGGGGGGGGGTAGGATATACAGCCAGAAAGGGAATTCCTAGGTCATATGGTAGTTCTATTTTTAATTTTTTGAGAAACTTCCATACTGTTTTCCGCAGTGGCTGTACCAGTTTACATTCCCACAAATGGTGGGAGGGTTCCCTTTTCTCCACATCCTCACCAGCTTATGTTATTTGTGTTCTTTTTGATGATAACTGTTCTGACAAGTGTGAGGTAATATCTCATTGTGGTTTTGATGTGCATGTCACAGAGGATTAGTCGTGTTGAACATCTTTTCATGTACTTGTTGGCCATCTGCATTTCTTCTTTTCTGAAAGTTCAGAGTCTGAGGTGGCTGGGCTGGGCCTCTTGGGAAAAATCAGCAGAAGAGGGCTCTTGGGTTAGCCTTGAAGATATAGGGACTTACAGGGCTTATGTTCTGTCCTCTAGAAATATTTTGTCAAAGTAGCAGAGGTGAGTGAAAGAGCAAAATGAAGAAGCCTTTGATGATTTCTCCTTCTTCAGAATTAACTGTAGTCTGTGGACTGACGAGATGTCAAGAGAAAGCCTCTCTTCTTTCTTTCTTTCTCTGCTCCAACAAGTATTTAAGTGCTTGTTATATGTCAAATGGGCTTCCCTCGTGGCTCAGACAGTGAAGAATCTGCCTGAAATTCAGGAGACCTTGGTTCAATCACTGGGTTAGGAAGATCCCCTGGAGAAGAGAATAGCTACCCACTCCAGTATTCTTGCCTGGAGAATCCCAAGGACAGAGGAGCCTGGGAGGCTACAGTCCATGGGGTCGCAAAGATTTGGACAGGACTGAGCTACTAAAACTTCCACTCTTCACTTTAGGAATACTTTTGTTAAGGTCATTAGTTAGGGTCAGGTTTAAATTATAGAGGGATTTATTAAAAATGATATGAGGTCTAAAGTTAGGCCCAAGGTTGAAATCCCAGCCCTGCCCTCTTACTAGCTGTGTGCAAATGCCTCTTGATATGCCAATTCTATAATTTATAAATTGGAAGCGATATCTCGTACCTCCTGGGGTTGTTACAAGGACTAAATGAAATAATGTGTGTAAACCCTGAGGGACTGGCATGTAGTAGCAACTATTACTACCTCGTTCAGGGTTTGTTTAAGCTGACATCTTTGTTTGATGCAGTAATTTCTACTGGTTCACAGAGATATTAAATTGGATTTTACAAGTCCTTATGATTTATATTAATATGAGTCTCCAATTTCCTACAACAGAAATTTATCAGAAAAGATATGGTCTTTGAGGCCCTAGATTTTTTTTTTCTCTAATTTTTCCTTGCTTGTTGGAATTTTAAGTACTTAGTGCAGAAATTTTTGATTCATATAAAGAAGCAAGGAAAAAAAATCCCACTGTACCTGGAAAATCCCACGGACAGAGGACCCTGGTAGGCTGCAGTCCATGGGGTCGCTGAGGGTCGGACACGACTGAACGACTTCACTTTCACTTTTCACTTTCATACATTGAAGAAGGAAATGGCAACCCACTCCAGTGTTCTTGCCTGGAGAATCCCAGGGATGGGGGAGCCTGGTGGGCTGCTGTCTATGGGGTCGCACAGAGTCAGACACGACTGAAATGACTTAGCATAGCACAGAAAACTGTGTCTTAACATTTTCTGGGTATTCAAGACTGATGAAAATGATTGTTGATCTCATCAGAAAATCAAACTTTTGCCCATATGTACAAATATTTTCATACAATTTCAGGAGATTCCACTTGTTTACCCCCAAGATACAAAACCTGACTCCCAAGCTCTACTTCCATAGAGAGCAAGCAATCAGGCTAGGATCTCTCTGATTTCACACTCACTGAAGACTTCTGAGTCTCTTGATTCTTGTAGTCAGGTTTTTTTTTTTTTTCCCCCAGCTTTTTTTCTAAGGTCCAAGTTCTTAAACTGAGAATTGGCTATCTTTGATGATCTTTTGCAGTATCATTACCAACTGGATCTTTGCTAGTGAACATCTTCATAGCTGTTTGGAGAGAGGAATTTAACTTTTGATTTCCTTATGTATGTGTTCTTGTTTGTCATGGAGTATATTCAAGAGAGAGATCGTGAAAGCTTGTTTTATGGGTAGAGGAGAAACTCACCATCTTTTCCTGTTTCCTCTTTGCCTCTTTGTCCTGTTTCAGGGCTCTCTGTGCTGAGGCCATTTTGCTGGCTTCTACTGGCAGTCAGAGAGAAGAGAATAGACTGGGGAACACTGGGCTGCCTGATCAGTGGGAGCCAGCAGGGTTTGGAATAGGTCTCTGCGCCCCCATCTTTCCTGCCTCTCTGGCGTCACTTGTATCTAAAGTGTGTCAGGCTGGGAACTGTGGGTTGGTGGAGGAATCGCGCATAGTCCATGCAGCCTGGAGGTGGGCGTCTGCAGCCCACGGGCTGTACTGTCCTGTGTTTGCTTGGCTCCAGTGCACAGATTCCACAGACAGAAAACAACCGCCCAGGCTCTGTTTTCACACTCTTGTAAGGACTTCTGAAGCCCCATTTCTTACAGTCACGTCACCCTGCATTTCAGTCTACAAGGACACATCTCGCCTGTCTTTTCCTCCTGAAACCAGCAACCTTGGCTGAATGAGCCTAACTCTAGACAGAGCTGTGTGCGCTGTACAGAGAGAGCAGGCTGCGGTCAGGGGCCTCAGGACTGCAGACTCATGGTGCCTCTGCTGCCCTAGTTCACAGGCCTGTGTTCTCTTTCTTGGGTGGTTATCAGGGCCTCCCATCTGTTCTTCCTACCACTGGTCCAGCCTCCACCAATGTGTCCAAAATTTCATTCAAAGACACCCGTCTGTTGATGTCATTCCCTCGTTTAAAACTGTTCAGTGGTGCTACTCTTAGGATAAAGTCCCAACTCATTTGCATGGTTTACTGGGCTCTGCGAGTCCTCTCCTAGCTGTCTCTCCAGCCTCCTTCCTCTCACTGTCACTCCACATACCAGCCATGCTATCCTCTCACTGTTCCCCACATTTATCCTTTTGGTACTTTTCTGTCACTGCACTGATGGTTTTTGCATCCAGCTCATCTTTCCTCATCTTTGCTGCATGTGGAATAGCCAACTCAAATGTGACTTCCTATTAGGAGGCCTTCCAGGATTCCACAAATAGGGTGTGTTGCTCTATCTTCTGCATCCTTTGGATTTAGCATACCACAGTGATTACTAGTGTGGAGTCTAGAGTCAGACTGCTGGCTTTCAAGTCTCTCCTGGCCCCTTGCCACATGTGTGACTGTAGGCAAAATGAATTACCTTTGCTCCTGTGCTTCAATTTCTTTATCTGTAATATGGGGATGTAAAGAATAATGCTCTTAAGTCATTGATTAAAAGAGGCAATAGTTTAAAGTGCTAAGCCCAGTGCTTGGCCGTAGTTAGCACTCAATAATTGGTTTAAAAAAAAAGTTGTTCTACTGGTACTTTGCACATCTCTCATCATCTCATATAGTTTAATGTATCTGCCCTACTAGACCAAGTGCTTCTTGAGGACAGGTTCATACCTTGTTCACTTTCTTTGGCCCCCTGTGTGCAAGTTTGCAGGAATTTGGTTGAATGCTTTCTCATGTATAAATTTGCCTTCAAAATGAAAAGGGGCAATGGATAGAGTTAGGGAATGCTTGAGATTGGGCTTGTGGATGATCACAGACCCGAAGTTGATGTGACCTTGATGTCCGCTAGTGTGTCCTACTCTGTGGCTGAGTGTTCCTTTTGCTGGCTCCAGGAGCACAGATGGTGCTTTTATTTTGCCAAGACAGGGTAGGAGACCATGTGAAAGTTAAGCACATCCTAGGCACCAAGTTCATGTCCGTTTTGTTTTTGTTTTGAACTGTAGGTGACATGTCTGAGAGTAAAGCCAAGAAGATAGAAATCAAGGATGTGGATGGGCAGACCCTGAGTAAGCTGATTGACTATATCTATACGGCTGAGATTGAGGTGACTGAAGAGAACGTCCAGGTAAACTCAGCTCCAGCTGATAGCTCAGTGTATCATATACTCAGCCCCTCCCCACCACCCCCCATTTACATCATCATTTCTTTTCACCCTCACAACAATTCAGTTGGTAACTGTAGAGGAAACTGAAGCTTCAAAGAGAATGGGTGACTTGTCCTGAGATACGTGGCCAGGGTGAATGACCCTCATATCCTGCCTGCCTGACCATGGGACCCATGTTTTTAACCACTAGGCCATAATCCCTTAGAATGAGCTTGAGCTCCAGAGCAGAAAGTCTTTAACTCATGCTGGTTCAAACTCTTGGAGCCTGGGTGACCCCTCTTCTCCCCAGTCATCATCTCATCTCAGAGATTTTGAGTATTGGCTTGTGAGGCTGTTTAAAGTTTTTCTCATGTCAGTGTTAGTCAGTGAAATGCTTCTGAGCCCATGGAGGTGCCAAGCACCAGCCTTGAGTGTCAGCAGGGGTGTGTGGCTGTGAGGTGGATTGTCTGTGCCTCTGCCTCCTTTTGCTGCCCTGGTCTCTTTCTCAGCCATCTGGAGCCTAGAAAAGATGAATCAGCAAAGACACTGCTTCACCCAAAGGTGTGTGTCCTTACTGTGGGGTGTGAGACATCAGTGTCATGGCTCCAAAGGTGGGATGGTGGAGGGTGTGGCCCACTCTGGAAGCCTATGAACCACCAGGCCAAATGCAGACACAAGATGTGCTATTTCTTATCATTAAGGATCTTGCTATTAAAGTAATGGAAATTATATGTGATATGAAAAGTTTTTCTTCGTTTTTTTTTGTTTTTTTAAAGCAAAATTCTACCTTATATTGTGAGAGAGATAAACTGTATGAGATGATGAGAGATATGCAAAGTACCACGACATATTTCTCTTATTCAGAACACCATGCCCTTTTTAGGGTTGAGGTGTTTGGGAGGCCAAATTGGTAATTGTGTATTCGTTCCATCTGGCCAGAATGTTTGAGGGCTTCTCACATGCCAGACACTTTGTTGGGCACTGTGTTTGTACCAGTGAGCAGAGGTGATTCCATTGTCTCCTTTCATGGAATTTGTGTTCTAGGGTGAAGACAGACACTCATCTGTCTTGTGTGTCTGATAGGCACACAAGTAATGTTTATGTATAAATTGTGTTAAGTCCTTTGAAGGAGAGGAACAATTTGAATGAAGTGGGGAATCTAGGAAGGGCTCTTTCAGGAGATAAGATTTGAGCTGAGGACTGAAGGATGGGTAGAAGTTAGTTTCGTGTGGTAAATGGTACTCTGGTAGGGGTGTGAGGGTACAGGCAAACCAAGGGTCTGAGGCACCCTGCCTTTGGACCTGTAGAGCCTGCCCAGGGTATAGCCTGTTTTTGTCTCTGGCTCCTAGACAGACTTTTGGGTGGTATAGTTTCTACAGTGATCTAGTCTAATCCTTCCTCGCCCTTTTAAAACTGAAATTTCTTTTATGCACAGTAAAATGCATAGCCAGTCCATTATTTCTGGTCTTTCCCATCTAGAGTGGAGTGGGCAATGCCATGGTTACATACTAGGTCAAGCAGCAGAATTTAAGAGGCTGAATGACTTTTGGGCAGTAACAGCAAGTGCAAAGTAATGTAGTATAAAATATGTATAGGGCATGTGTGGAAAAAGTTTTTTTTCAATGGGTGATAGTTATATGAAATCACCAGTCTTTTAAATTCATTTAGGTGCTTTTGAGACTGATATAAAAGTTGAGATTTACAAAATGCATGAAATTATATCCTTTGCAACTTTAATGAAAAATGCTAGATATCAATCTAAAAAATGTGTAGGGGGTAAATATTTATTTTTAAATCTTTTATTAGAGATACTATAAACATGAAAGTGATAGAGGAATGTGCAGAAAAGAGTTAACATAGCAGGCCTGCTTGCTATCTTCAGAAAGGCTTGCTTACAAGGTCAGTCTTCCAGAGTCTGGCAACTAGGATTTTGAGAGAGTTCCCACTCCTCTAGGGAAAATGGTAGTAGCTTGCACTGCTTAAACTGTTTGTGCAAGCAATATGGCCGATCACCTGCTTTCCTTCTGAGAGTTTGGAATTTCAGTCTGTGCTAGGCAGAAGGTGCCTGTGTAACTGACACCTGGCACACATCTTGGCCTCTCAGAGTTAGGCTAGCTTTCCTGGTTGGTAATGTTTTGCACGTGTTGTCACAGTTCATTGCTGGAGGGATTAAGTGTGTTCTCTGTGACTCCTTCGTAAAGGACTCCTGGAAGCTTGTGGCTATTGTTCTCCAAAATTTGCCCCATGTACTTTTTTCCTTTGCTGATTTTGCTTTGTATCCTTTCAAGGTAATGAATCTTAGCTGTACTCATAGTGAGGAAAACTAGAGGTTCTCTGACACCCCCACTAACATTCTGCCTCAAGGATCAGTTTTCTCATTTGTAAAACAGGGATCGTAATAGTGCCCATTCTGCTGGTTGGTCATGAGTTAGACTGTCTGCCTTTAAATCTCGGCTCCACCGTTTTCTAGCTGTGTGATCCCAAGCAAGGTAGTTAACCTCTCTGTGCCTCAGTGTTCTTGTCTGTCTCATGGGCATAATAATAGTGCTTAACCTCTTAGGGTTGGAGTGAGCATTAAATGAATTACTACAGGTAAAGCACTTAGAGGAGTGTGCCAGCAGACAGGGTAGGTACAGACAGCACTGTGAACACAGAAGTGTTTTCACCAAGGAGCACATGTCTGAAGGGGGAGACAGGTGGCCAGGCAAATGGGTGCCCTCCATTGTGGTAGGGGCCAGACTGGAGGTACCCAGGAAGCAGAGAATGTTCATCACCACCTTGATGAGGGTGGTTAAGGGCAGACCTCACTGAGGATGCATGGTGTGTGCAGGCTTGCCTCCTCTTCTCCCTGTCTGTGACCGTGCTGGCCTGTGAGACCCTGGAGGGACCTTCTGCATTCAGTATTACCTGGGAGTGAGGAGAGGCTGCATGTGCAGGGACTCCCCTGGGAAGCACAATGTGGAATAAAACTCTGCAGTTTGGAATCAATCATATATGTGAACTATTTTCTTTTTTTTCCCCTAACTTTATGCTTTGGTCAGGGATGACCTTGGGGGAAAACCAAAACTGGTTAAGAGAAAGTTTTAGATCAAAATGTGGCTGCTTCCTCCTGCTGTGATGTATTTATCTGCTGAGAATTTCTCACAAGCTGTCTATGAAGACAGTATGTGTGAGGATTTATTGCACTGAGGGTGTGTATGCAGAGGTTCCTGGGAAAACAAGGGTTAGAGACTTGAGGCTTGGTTAAATGGCTGGGAGATTGTGCCCTGCTTCTTTTTCCAGCCACACATACCTTGGAGAGACTGAACTACCCTTCTACAGTGGAGGCAACAATTCGTAACTGATTCTTATCGATACTGTAAGCAAAGCACGTGTTGATCATGCAGTATTTTGTTTCACATGCATTATTTCATTTAATTATTGTAACCACCACTGGAAGGTTCTACTATGATTCTTTTCTTATGGTTGAAGGCACTGATGTTGCGAGGGGTGAAATGGACACTACCCATGGTCACACAAGTACTAAGTGGTGGAGTTGGGGTTTGAATCCAGCTCTCTCTAACTTGCTGTGCCCAGTTGATGTGGTCAACTCGAATTTCTTATGAAGTGCATGATCAGAATCTTGACTTCAGCTTGTATTAATGAATAATGAAAACCAGTGTAACTAAGGACTCCCTATGCACCAAACACTGTGTTACTTGCTTTAAATGTATTATTTCATTTGAGTCCAATGACAAGCCTTTAAGGTGGTACTATTACTACACCTTTATGGCAGAAAGTGAAGAGGAACTAAGAAGCTTCTTGATGAAAGTGAAAGAGGAGAGTGAAAAAGTTGGCTTAAAGCTCAACATTCAGAAAACGATGATCATGGCATCTGGTCCCATCACTTCATGGGAAATAGATGGGGAAACAGTGGAAACAGTGTCAGACTTTATNGAAGCTCCAGTACTTTGGCCACATCATGAGAAGAGTTGATTCATTGGAAAAGACTCTGATGCTGGGAGGGGTTGGGGGCAGGAGGAGAAGGGGACGACCGAGGATGAGATGGCTGGATGGCATCACGGACTTGATGGATGTGAGTCTGAGTGAACTCCGGGAGATGGTGATGAACAGGGAGGCCTGGCGTGCTGCAATTCATGGGGTCGCAAAGAGTCGGACATGACTGAGCAATTGAACTGAACTGAACTGAGGGAACTTTAGCAGTATCTCACTGTCCAGGCTTCACCCCATTCCTAATGAGTTGGATCTTTGGGGGTGAGACCCAGGCATCAGTATTTTAAAAATTCTCCAGGGGATTCTAATGTATAGCCATGTAGGAAATGTCTGTCTTAGCTTGGGCTGTCATAACAAAATACCACAGAGTGGGTGGCTTACACAACAGAAACTAATTTTCTCACAATGTTGTAAGTGCTAGATCTGGGTTCCAGCTGATTGAGTTTCTTGTGAGGGCTAGCTTACCAGTTTGCAGAAGGCCACCTTCTCCTTGTGTCCTTGCATGGTAGAGAGAGAGAACTCTGCTATTTATTTTTCTTCTTATAAGGGCCTCAGCCTAACTGTGAACTTCTAGATGTTCAAGCTGGTTTTAGAAAAGGCAGAGGAACCAGATATCAAATTGCCAACATCCGTTGAATCATCTAAAAAGCAAGAGAGATCCAGAAAAATATCTACGTCTGCTTTAGTGACTATGCCACAGCCTTTGACTGTGTGGATCACAACAAAATGTAGAAAATTCTTCAAAAGATGGGAATACCAGACCACCTGACATGCCTGTTGAGAAATCTGTATGCAGGTCAGGAAGCAATAGTTAGAACTGGACATGGAACAGCAGAGTGTTTCCAAACTGGGAAAGAAGTACATCAAGGCTGTATACTGTTACCCTGTTTTACCTATATGCAGAGTACATCATGAGAAATGCTGGGCTGGATGAAGCACAAGCTAGAATCAAGATTGCCAGGAGAAATATCAATAACCTCAGATATGCAGATGACACCACCCTTGTGGCAAAATGCAAAGAAGAACTAAAGAGCCTCTTGATGAAAGTTAAAGAGGAGAGTGAAAAAGTTGGCTTAAAGCCCAACATTCAGAAAACTAAGATCATGGCATCTGGTCCCATCACTGCATGGCAAATAGATAGGGAAACATTGAGAGACTTTATTTTGGGGGGCTGCAAAATCACTGCAGATGGTGACTGCAGCCATGAAATTAAAAGACGCTTACACCTTGGAAGAAAAGTTGTGACCAACCTAGACAGCATATTAAAAAACAGAGATATTACTTTGCCAACAAAGGTCCATCTAGTCAAGGCTGTGGTTTTTCCAGTAGTCATGTATGGATATGAGAGTTGGACTATAAAGAACGCTGGGCACCCAAGAATTGATGCCTTTGGACTGTGGTGTTGGAGAAGACTCTTGAGAGTCCCTTGGACTGCAAGGAGATCCAACCAGTCTATTCCTAAAGGAAATCAGTCCTGAATATTCATTGGAAGGACTGATGCTGAAGCTGAAACTCCAATACTTTGGCCATCTGATGTGAAGAATTGACTCAATGAAAAAGACCCTGATGCTGGAAAAGATTGAAGGCAGGAGGAGAAGGGAGCGACAAAGGATGAGATGGTTGGATGGCATCACCAGTTCAATGGATATGTGCTTGGGCAAACTCTGGGAGATGGTGAGAAACAGGGAAGCCTGGTGTGCTGAAGTCCATGGGGTCATGAAGAGTTGGATACAACTTGGCAACCGAACAACAACAAAGGGTCCATGAAGTGGAGAGTACCAGAAACTAAGGCTGGGGTTGCCTCAAAGGCCAGGCTGGGAAGTTTGTACTTACTTTGGCAGGCAGTGGAGAGCCATGCAAAGGCCTTGAGCCTGGCCGTGGTCTGATTAGAGCACCGCTTTGGGGAGATGAGACCTTGGTGGTGGGATCCTGTGACTCAGAATGTCACCTTCTCTTCCAGGTGCTGCTCCCAGCCGCCAGCTTGCTACAGCTCATGGATGTTCGTCAGAACTGCTGTGACTTCCTGCAGTCTCAGTTGCATCCCACCAATTGCCTGGGCATCCGTGCCTTTGCAGACGTGCATACCTGCACCGACCTGCTGCAGCAGGCCAATGCTTACGCAGGTAATGGGGAACAATGTAGCTGCACCTTTCCAAGCCCGTGAATTTAATAACCTGGTCTGTGGTGGACTCCTCAAAGATTATGAGGCTAGTGTGTTCTATTGAGAAGCAGTTATGATTTAGTCAAGGAGATAAGACACAGGTGGAAAGATAATTAACGATAGAGAAGTTCAGCTCAGTGTCAAGTGGAATATGACTAATTGCCAGATGAAAAGTTCAGAGAGTAATTTTCACTAGAGAAGAGGAAGGAGATCTGAGAAGAGTTCGTGGGGGAAGAAAATTTGAACTAGGTCTTGAAATTATCTTTGTTTAGGAAAATTTCTATTTTGATCAAAGCGTTCTGTGAATACCATTTGAAAAGTCAAATACTGTTGCAAGTCTCATGATGATAAGAGTCTCCTGCTGTTTTTCCATACCAAGTCTGGCTCTCTAGAGCCACTCACTTGCCTTTCTAAAAGAATTAAAATACAGGTGCTGATTCAGCCAAAGGTTGTTTCATCTGATATTTACCTCTCTTTCTGTAAATAAAATGTTATACGACTGGTTTGGGGTTTATTAGTTTTAGATGTTGTCTGTTGACTTCTCACAGAAGAATAACTGCGCTTTCACAGACGTCCCCTCATATACATTCACTGTTCCCCTCTCTTTATTCTTCTAATATCATTTCTACAGCTGGGCTAAGTTATAATTGTTTTTTTTTATCAGAAAACTTTTGTTTTAATCAGTAAGGCAGTGACTAGATGCTTTTTCTTTTACACAGTATTATGATCACTAACTCTTACAAGACAGGTACGCTGAACAGTCTTCTCAGTACATCAGATAACCTGTTGAGCCCATTTTATTTTTCTTGGAGACATTCTCCTCACTAGAGCTTGTAATCCTGTGATTATTATAGGGAGTAGTGATTTGAGAATGAAGGTCATGAGTGACCTAGGAAACAGGTCTGGTCATATGAATTGATAGATCTGGTCATGGCCACCTCCTTCCCTTGCAGTAAAACCTCTCATTCTTCCCCTGCCCAAATGCTGGCATGGCTGCTGTCTGTTCTGTCTCCTGTCCAGGGAGCCAGTGTCTGGGAGTTAACTGAGGGCCTGCTAGCTGCTCACATGCCAGGTCCCTGCACTGTGTTAGCCCCTTGATCCACAAGTCAACAAGCATTTCTTCTGTTTTTCAACATCCTCTTTTTGCTCTGATCAAGACCCCAGGAGCCTATACAGACTCTCACTTCCTGAGGTCTGTTTCTGAGGACACAAATGGGACCAGACGTTAGGATGTCGATGATGATATTTGTGAAGGACATTCCCCAGTCTGCCTAATTCTGAGTTCCTCTGACTCTTTCTGACCCTAATCCTTGACTCTCCTGTTTCTCTGCTGTCCCTCCTGTGCCTGTATTACCTGGCATGATACCCTACCTCCTTTCTGTTCTCAGGGAGTGGTCACTAGTCCAGCCTTCTCTAGTTTAGCCACTTTTTCGAGGGATGTGCACAGACTTTGCTTCAGCAAAAGCTGAAGGCTTAATTGAGGCCCAGGTCAGCGTGTGAACATTTGCTGGTGCAGAGGAGAAGGGAGACTGCTTAGATGCTAGGAGGTCTCTGTCTCCCCTCCCCAGGCCTCTCTATAGAGTGTGCATGCTTGCATCCATACACAGCACGTATCGCACCCTTTTGTAGTTGGCTCATGAGGTCATCAGAGGTTTGGGCTGTGTATTGAACTCGCCACGTTTAACAGAGGCTCCTCGGTCTTGTGGCCTGGCTTTCCCCCGCTTTCAGAATCCCTGTTTTCTCCCTTGCCCTTCTCCCTGTCTGACGGTGAGACTCACCTGTGGGAGAGTGGGGAGGATGCGGTTTGGAGCACCTTGTGGTTTTGGTGCTCCCTGGACCTGAGGGTACGGTGATGTGGTTCCGCAGCATCATGGGTGTGTGCTCTACATGTGTGTGTGTGTGCGCAGTGTCATGGTGGATGACTCTCAGCTAGTGTTTACTGAGCTTTCACTTTGGGTCACATCCTAGCCTAAGCATTTTAGGTTCATTTAAAGCAAACAGTAGCTGAGGAAAGTAAAGCGCAGAGGGGTGAAGTCATTTGTTGGGGTTAGTTAGAAGAGACAGAGACAGGATTCAAACCCAGACAGTGTTTACTCCAGAGCTATGTTTATAACTACTCTGTTCTGTGGCTTCCAGGCCCAGCTTGGACACAGGGTGGCCCTGTGAATCAGAAACTGTGGAGTGTTAGTGGCTAGAGCTGGCATTTTCCATCGGAAGTGTGAACCTCAAAGTCTGTGCCATGCAGTTACCAGATTCCAACAACCAGACGTTGTAGACAGATGGCCAGCTGTCTCTGCTAGATGCGGGGTGTTTAGTCATCTTGGGGTGGGGAAGTGAGGCGTGGATGTCTTCTCTTCCCTGTTGAGAGGCTGCCCCTCATGGCACGCGTGAGCCCTCCTCCTTTTCTGGCTCGGTCAGTGTGACTGCAGGCTGAGAGCATCCTCCCTGTTGTGCAGGCCTTCTGGGGAACCTGGGACCAGCTCTGGGATAGCTTTCTTTGTAGCCCTCAGCTGTGTGCAACTGGGAAGCTAAAAAATCATATTTTTAAAGTGGCGTGGTAATAGAGGTCGTAAGACTATGATGAAGGGACATTAGAAGAAGCAGTGTGAAGTTAAGACTTCACCCTGTGTGGTATATAGAGAAATAAAAAATGGTTAATCTGTGCTTACTACATCACACTCAGCCACCGCTGTGGGCCTGCTTTGTGTCTTTGGTTTTGCAACCCCCGAACTTAGATGGGGCCTGGCAGCTCTGCCATTGCTGCCTCCTGAGACAGAGCTGCTGTCTCGCCCATTTACGTGTGAGCGTGTGGGTACAGACCAGAATCACACACGCAAGGGGCAGTGTTGGCCCCGAGTGATTACAGGCTTCCATGGCCCCATGCCTCGAGTCAGGAGGTAGCTGAGCCCACAGACTACAAGGAGACCCTCCAGATCAGAACCAGGGGTCACACACACAAGCCAACACTGTGGAGCTGAGTGACCCTAGGCCTGTTTTCTTTTCTGTCGGATGGGAGGTTGCTCCTCCTGCTTTGTTTTCAGCATGGTTTAGGGGATTGGAGTCAGTGTGGGAGGGACAGGTAGGAGTGCCTCCTGCAGAAGTAGGTGCTACGAGAGGGCCGTGCCCTGGATCCTCCCTGCCGTTCATGCTGTCTGTGGCAAGAGAGCCTCGGAGCCCCAAGGGACCTAGTGGAGAGACGGGACTCCTTGGGTCAACACCACGACCCCTGCTGAACACTGCATGCACTTTGCGGGAGAAGGACCATTCCTAGAGCTTCTGATGGTGGCTCCTCTGTATACATACGCACAGCTGGGTATTTCTGCCTTCCACTCCTTCCCTATCTCTGGCCAGCTGGCCTCTGCCTTCGCCTGGCCACAACCCCAAACTGCCTCTGAATTCTGTTCGTGCTCCTTCTCTAAGATGAGCTTTCTGTTCTTATTATTGTTGCTATCTTAATGCACAACCACCTGTGATTATTTCAGGAAAGGCCCCATAGTCCTCCCCAGAGGGGGTCATGGGCAGCACCCTAGTGTACAGCTTTCCCCGTCTCTCATCCCACATATATATTTTCCAGCCAAAAAAATCTTAGCAGTATATTCTGAACATCTTTCCATGTTAGCAGGCATATTTCTATACCACTATTTTTAAAACTTTAGAGAATGTATTCAATAAAAGCAACTTGTATCCATGATAAAAATTTCAAACAAGACCAAAGATATGAAATACACAGTTGATCTCTCAGGTCCTCTTAAGGGAGCAGGGGACTCTCTTGGATATCCCTACAAGATACGTATATATTACACTTTTTTAACTTACACAAATAGAAGACTTTTGTACTCATTATACTTTTTTTTTTTTAACTTAGTGCAATATCTTGAAGTTCTTTCCAGACTGTTGTGTATGGCTAGTCTTACTCTTTTTGTCTGCTGCGTCATAGGGATGAACTATAATGAACTATAATTTAGTTAACCAGTCCTCTCTTAATGGACATTAATGTTACCAGTTGTTTTTTTCTTTTACATCAAATGCTTTAACAGGAATTCTTGTACATAATGTTTTGGAGTATACTCACTGGTATGTAAGTAACCGTGAAATGGTGCTTGTAGGGTGCCATCTTAGAATATAGCACAAAGTAGCTCGTAGAGAGTATGCATTAAAAGATACTGCCAAATTCTGTCTAAAAAGAGTAACTATTTTTAAGGTTGACAACTGCCTTCTGATTAGTCTTCAGCCCCCTGGCGAAGGAGGACGCAGTGTAACTCGGGGCTGGAGCACCAGCTCTTTCCACCTAACTGCCTGGGTGATTTCCTGTTAGCAATGGGCCTGTCTCTTCTTCCTGTGGCAGTCCCTTCTGCTTCCTCTGGGTCCAGTTTCCCCCTTAGGGTTATGCCTCCATATTTTTGCTGTGATATAGGTTATGCTGGTTTGGGGAAGGGTGAGTCCCATAGTTAAAAGCTGACTGGGCTGGGGAAGACCCTTGCCCCCAGCTGCTGATGCCATAGTTCTGCTGAGTACCAGGTAATTGGGAAAAGGACCCTCATATTTTCATAGCCTTTTTCTTATATCTCCCTGTTATCGTTTCCAGGGACTGGTTAATCTTTAACTTCAGAGGCATGGGCCAAGGTTTATGGGGATTTTGTTGTTTGGTAATTGGATGACCATGCCTGGGCCATCAACAGAGCTAGTTGGGAGCGATATTAATGGGACCCTATTAATGAAATGGCAATTAAAATTCTTTGAACAATGTGTTTACATCAGCCTGCCAAAGCTGAGCTGAAACCACCCAGCCATGGGATGGAAAAACCATTGAATTTCACATGTTTGTGGAGAGAAATGGCCTTTTTTCGATTGATTGAGTCATTTAAGACCATGGAATGAAGTAATTAAACTAAGGACAGCAAAAAACTTTGACAAAGCACTTGAAAAAACACAACCCTCTGACTTAGTGAGGGTTATCTGGTGAAATTGCTGCCTCCAGCTTGGCATCATAAGATAATAATGATGGTGATGGCCACGGTGGAAGTTTCTGCCATTTCTGAATACTTGCAAGGTACCAGGCAAGGTGCTACACACTTCAGAACTGTAAGAGGTGGTTATTACTTTCTTAACTTATAGAGGAAGAAATGGAAACCTTGGAGCAGTTCAGTAACTTGCTCCAGATCACAGTTTGTGAGTGGCAATGCCAGGATTCACGAAGAGGCTGCCTGACTCCAGGGCCTGTGCTCTGAGCCCACTTTTTATTTTCACAACTCCCCAGGCCAGTTCAGCCTCTCTGCCCGTGGCTGCTGCCTCACTTCTGCCTCCCCTTGATTTCCTGCTTCTACCTTGAAGGTGGCAAATGAAGCATTAGTGTGGATGCAGGTAGTTTTTATTGTTAGTTATTCTCCTTCTGGGAATTTTAGGAGACTTCCTGTTCCTTCCATTCTCTGGAGAACAGGGAACTCTGTTGTTGAATCAACAACACTGATAACTGGGCAGTTTTGATATAGCCCTTTGCTCTGTGTGTATGATAGCAAGGGGAGGTATAGTACATACACTTTTGGAATTAAGTCAACTGGGCAAGAGAGCTCTTATCCCACTATCCCAGGGAGAATGAAGGCAGTGAAATTTAGTCTGAGGGCTGGTGGTCGTGACCCTTGTGGGAAGTAGTCAGGTAGATCTGTGTTATTCTCTGTGGCAGCTGAGCTTTCTTCCTGGAGCAAGGAAACTATAGGCCCTGAAAGCCAAGTACTGATCAAGAAAGCTTATCTCTGCTCTCCAAAAATAGAGTAATAGAGGGAAGGAAAGAGAGATTTAAAGTAGCTCTGTTTTTTTAAAACCCTCCTAAAATGTTTTGATTCTGTTTGTATGTCCACCTTTCGTTAGCAAGTCCTGGGGCCTGATAAGTGGTTCCATTCAGAGGCACTCACTCATAACTGTTTGCTGGGCGGTTGACCTCAGAATAACTGGGTTCATCTCATCTCTGCAGGTCAAAGAAGTCATAGATGAGTTATCACTTCCATTTGTTCTGGGCTTGTAGTTTAGATAAACCTGATCAAAGCTTTAGGTTTATTTCACACCATCAAGAGAGAGGAATGGACTTGGGACTTGCTTGAGAGGTTGCTTGAGGCCTAGGAAGTCTTGAAGAAGCATGGGAATGGAAGAATGGTATTTTCAGAGCTCGAGATCTGCAGACACTGAGGATTCACATTCAAGCAAGACAGACTCAAATAAGACAGAGCCTCCCCTCATGGGGATCATAGTCCCAGTATGAGAGAAAGACTTCAGGTGATAAGATGGGTTGATGAGCACTGTGATTTTAATTTCTTATTTTGGTGACTTTGGGAACACAGAATATCATGTCCTCTAGCCTGATAGGTGGGTTAGGGAAAGATTTCTATCCAAGGATCTGAAATTTGAACCCAGGTCTGATGCCAAAATGTTTGAAACACTACTACTCTAAGATTGTTTTTTTAAAAGAAAATATAGTTAGATTCATATTTTCTTTCTCCCTCTGCAGTATCCCTAAGGGATTCTTAGGATGTTCTGTTGTCTATATCGATTTTACCAAAATGGCCTGCTCAGGACAGGCTTTTATTATTTTGGAAACTAAGATTCTTATCAGAATATTTGTTATTATTAATATATAGCATTAGTTTCTTTTTTTGTGTGTATGTGTACAAGAAACCCACTTTAATTATGAAGATTCATAGTCAGTGAAAAGTAAAGATGGAAAAAACAACATCATGCCAACACTAATCAAAAGACAGCTGGAGAGCTATATAGATAGCATTAGTTTCAAAACCAGGCTCTACCACTTACTGCCATGTGATACTAAGATCATGACTTAGACTTTCTGGGCCTCCATTTCTTCATCTGTAAAGTGGAGATATTGATATTCGCTTCAGCTGGGCTTTTGGAAGATGTAAGTGACGTAATATACATAGAATACCTAGTATGTTAGCCATTTTAGGAAAAGCCCTTAATGTTGTCCAGGCCTGCTTCTTTGAAAAGACCCAGCTAGTGCCCCTTTTCTGGGAATGTGCCACCCAGTTTCCTTATCCTTTCCATACTGGGAAGACATATTTGTGTCACTTCATGGGGAAAGGATTTACAATTGTCTGGTGCCCCTCGTCTTCTCCATAATTTCTCATCCAAATAGGCAGGAACAGTTCCGTTATGTTTCATTAATCAAAACTTGGACTTTTTCTTTTTGCTGGAGAAAAAAATTTATTACTTGCAGCAAGTAGGGAGAACACTGAGGATCTTTCCCAATGCAGTGTCTCCAAAACTTACATCTTGGACAGTGTTTGCTACTTGTAGTAAAGCCTGGTTAATTAGAACTCCTAACCAGGTACTAATTAACTTTTTTTTTTTTGGTTTGTTTACACTGCTCCCTAAAGGGGAAAAAAGCAAGAAGATAAGAAAAGTTTAGATAAGATGAAGGTTTATTTTGGAGAATCCTCTTTCATGGGGCTTGCCTGTGGTTCAAAGATCCTATGCCCTTGCACATTCCACCTGTCCCCAAGATTGAGCCTTGCCTGCCTCTTCTACCTCCCTGGGAGCTTGGCACAGTTCTCCATACTTGGTGGAGGCTCTGTATGTATTTGTTAGGTGAATGAAGATACAGGCTAGGCTCTAGCTAGACTGAGCTGTTGCTATTTTCTAGACATGCTCTGAATTGGCCTTCTTTTATTGAATGTGGAGTGTGTTTCCTGGCAGGGCCCTGTGGACTTTGGGTTGAAGTCACTGGTGTCTTGTGTTACCCTTTTGTAAGCCAGTTGAATCCTTGTAGACATCAGCTCTACTTTCTTCCTTTTTGAAGAAACACTGCTTTTGGCCCATAACATATGAACAGTTATTGAGCACTTGCAGTGGTCTCAGGAAATGGGAATTATTGTACATATATTTATCTAATGCCCATCACACCTTTATGAGTTAAGTGCTATTATTAGCTCCATTTAATGGATGAGAAAACTCCAGCCTTAGGAAATTCAATACTTATAGCACTAGAAAGTTTGTGGAACTCACTGGAATTAAAGTGGGATTCTGAGACCTTTGAGTCCACAGCCTCACTGGCAGGTCCTGCAGTCTCAAAGGATGACTGATGCTGTGGAAATGGCTTCTCCGTTAGTGAGCAGTGATGCCCGCAGAACTGGGCTTCGTAATGCAGGTACATGGGCACGTGGTATTTCTCCTTCATTTCTAAAGAGTTTCTTATAGATCTCAAAGTAGGCTAATATATGTTATCATTTTTGAACTTCAGAACAACCTGGAGATCGAGGTCAGGCTTTATGATCCCATTTTATGATTAATGAAGTCAGAGCCTGAAAAGAAGGGACTATAGAAGTGGAGCTAGGTAGACTCAAGTCCTCTGACTGTTAGCCACAATTAGTCACTACATTCTCCCTTAATACATTAACAGCAAAGCAAAAGAAATTTTAAAAAATTCCAAACATAGTGTTAAAGGCAGAAACTGATTCTCAAGGTGTGTCTTGCGGGAGCAGAGTGGGTTCTTTCCAGGAAGTGCCCGAGAAGAGCGCTGACCTGAGTACAGAGTCTTCTGGGCAACTCCTGTTTCCCAGGAAACTGAGTTAGCCAGAGGAGCCTGTTCCTATTTTTTCTACTCTGTTGTGTCTTGAGTGTTGCTAACAGAAAGGAGTCTCCTCTGGGGCTCAGCCCTGTGTCCCAGGCTGAGAGGAGAAGGGAAGGAGTTTCTTTCTGGGCCCTTCTTTGTGTCCTGCTCATGCCTTGCAAATCTCCTTGGTCTCTGGGTGTGCCAGCCCTGAGTAAGAGAAGCTCCTGTCCAACACCTCCCCTGTTGTCTCCTCCCCACCAGACACTGTTTCCTGGGAGGATTTCTGAAGTGATTACAGTGGGAGGTGCAGATGGGCAAAGAAGCAGCCAACTTGAGAGAGATGGGACCCAGACTCACATGCTGCAATGCTCCAGGGTGTGAGAGATGGGGAAGTGCAGAGAGCTGACTACCTTTTGCTTTGCTTTATCTTTGAGTACTTCTTGTTTGTCCACCAAGTTGTCTAGAATATGCATCATCGCACTTTCATTTTCTTCCTTTTCAAAACCCAAGTTTGTCTCTTGGCTTTCTGAGCTCTGAGGACGAATTTCTTAAAGCTCAGAATTTTACTTCCTCACCTCCTCTTACACCTCCTCTTATTCTTTTCCCTCTTCTGAATGTTAGTTTTTTTTTTTTTTTTTCCTNCCTTTTCAAAACCCAAGTTTGTCTCTTGGCTTTCTGAGCTCTGAGGACGAATTTCTTAAAGCTCAGAATTTTACTTCCTCACCTCCTCTTACCCCTCCTCTTATTCTTTTCCCTCTTCTGAATGTTAGTTTTTTTTTTTTTTTTTTTTCCTATCAACCAAAGATAAAGGTGGGAAGACCAGGTATGGCTCTGGGACACAGAGATGTTGGTGTTGGCTGGCATGCCTCCCCTGCTGAGCTCAGTCATGGCTGGTCCCCAGGAGCTCTCTGCCCTACACTTGGTCAGTTTTTCTGTCTGCTGTTTCTTGTATGTTGTCAATGCATCTGGTGACTGGTCCAAAGACTTCTTGGGCCAGAAGAGTATGTAAGGAGAATCCTGTTACTTTCCAAGGCTCCAGGCCAAGAATGAATTCCCATCATCCAAAGAAATGAGATGTTCACTTTTATTTAAAAATCTTTAAGAATGGAGACTTAAAAAAATAACTATAGTCTTAAATATTCTGAAAGTTAGATAGTTGAGTCTCATACTTAAAATCTAACAAAAGATTTTTTTTCTATTGATGTGTAGAGAAGCAAGACCAACTTCTTCATGTTGTGACAACTGCTTCTATCTACAACGCATCTGACTTTTAACTTTGTGTTGTACAAACATCCCTGAGCCTCAGGATGGGCAAGCTTTAACTGTGGTTTCAGTTATATTATTAAGCTAGTGGAGAGCAAGTGGGCAGCCTTTTTTGGCCAGTGAGAGATGGAAAAGATTATTTATAAGTCAGACTTTGAGAGTAAAATATTGACATTTAGGAACTCTGGATGAAGGGTATATGGGAATTGTTTGGATCTGAAATTCTTTCAACATATAAAGCTCAAAATGATTTTTATAAGAAATGGCTTAAACCTTAAGTTCTTTGTTTGATTTTTAAGAAGTTGATGAGTGTGATTAGCATGCTCCGATTTTATTTTCCTTGTGCAGCTGTGGCAGAGTTGATGTTTCAGCATGGCCTCCCAGGCATGGGGGCACTCGGAATCTCACTCCAGGGACCAGCCAGACCAAGTTGGTGGGGGTGTAGGTGGGGCTTCTGGAATTATCCAAGAAGCTCTCAGGCTAGAGCAGGACCACCACAGAAGAAGGGGAAAGGTCTGGAGGGCAAAGAGCACAGGTGCTCCTGGGGTGAAGGTGCAGGGTTGTGAGAACTGAAGAAGGAGCAAAGTCTGGGGCAAATGACAAAGGACCCTGTGACCTCCAGAGACTCTTGCACCTGGAGTTGTCAGCCCTTGGGTAGCAGCTTGCAAAACATGTTCTCAGTTCCTTTCTCATCAGAGCATGGGAGGGAGGGAGATGTGGTTTTTATCTCCGTTGTACAAATGAGGAGAATGGTGCCACAGGACACAGCTCGTAAATGACACAGCCAGGACTTGAGTCTAGATTCCTTCTTTTGGAAGTGCCTGCTCCTTCCCTGGCATCTCACTGCCTCCGTATTAGCAGGATGGTGGCCTGAGAGATGTCTGGGTCAGAATTGTCCTTAGCATTTCCCTCATGTGGCCCTTGGGGCTTTGAGATTTATCTCATTCTCGTTGTTCCCAACTCCCTTCTATATTACAGCCTTGGAAGGGCCGGCCGCTGTGGACCATTCCCAGCAGTGGTCTTGGCAGCTATGTTGCCGCCACACCTGGACAGAAGCTTAGTTGAGCCTTCTTGTGAACCAGAGATAACAGGCTTGACTTGGGCAGGAAGGGATGAACCCTTCTGCCAAGCTTCTAATGCTGACTTCCTACCAGAACCCCCAGAGACTTTGGCCATGCAGCAGTTCTGACCCACTTTTGTTTGCCTGAGTGGCAGGGGGCACCGTCTGCAGCTCTGCCAGCCTGTGCCTTGAGGGGAAATGAGCCCAATTAAATAGGCAGGCCCATGCGAAGTTTCTCTGCAGCGCCGTTATTAATCTCATGCTGCTGCTACTGCTGCTAAGTCGCTTCAGTCGTGTCCGACTCTGTGCGACCCCATAGACGGCAGCCCACCAGGCTCCCCCGTTCCTGGGATTCTCCAGGCAAGAACACTGGAGTGGGTTGCCGTTTCCTTCTCCAATGCATGAAAGCGAAAAGTGAAAGTGAAGTCGCTCTGTCATGTCTGATTCCTAGCGTCCCCATGGACTACAGCCCACCAGGCTCCTCTGTCCATGGGACTCTCCAGGCAAGAGTACTGGAGTGGGGTGCCATTGCCCTCTCATGGAGCATGGAAAAAATATAACCTCATAACTCTGTGCCCAATTTTCCTTTGTGATGATGTTCCGGAGAGAGGGTTACACAGGGGGATGCCTTCGCTGCTGAATTAAAAGGGTGGTTTCCCTCCAGCCAGGATGTCTACCTTCTCTCTCCCTCCCACCTCCTCCAGAGCTCCCCTAACTCTGCTCTGAATCCCACAGATTGTCATGGCCTTGGTTCATGGATGGGCAGGAGCGTGTTATAACTGTTTTCTGAACTTATGCTTTTTTTTTTTTTAATTGGAACAGAGCAGCACTTTCCAGAGGTGATGCTGGGGGAAGAATTTCTTAGCCTAAGTCTGGACCAGGTGTGCAGCTTGATATCCAGTGACAAGCTGACCGTTTCTTCAGAAGAGAAGGTATGGCATGGCGCTCTTTGAAACAGAAGCCTCTTTCATGAGGTGGTTGTGGGAAGGAATTGTGGATTCAGTGAGATCTCTTTTCCAAATTAAAAAAAAAAAGGTTTATATATTTTTTGTTCCTTAGAAAAGACTTTCTGGCCCATGATCACTATATATGCTTTATGGACACTTTAAAGAAGGCATAATGGTGATGATGAGGATGGCTTCAAAGCTGCTTCCATTTCTTAAACTTTTACAGTTTGCCAAGCCCTATGATAAGTGCTTGATGTTCTTCAGCTCGTTCAACCTTCACCGCAGCCCTGTGAGGCAGGCATCACTGTTGTCCTCACATTACAGATAAGGAAGCAGACTCAGAGGCATTAACTATCTTGTTCAACGTTACTCAGTTGGTCTGCATGTCCCTTGATCTTAACCACTGTCCCACATGGCCTCTTGTGAATATCCAGTATTTAAGCCACAACCAACCTTTGGGGAACATCTAATTCCAATAGGGAACTGGAATTTTTACTGAGGAAACCGAGCCCCACAGAGGGGTTAGGAACTGCTGGAAATCACAGTTAATTGGTTTATTGACTATGCCAAAGCCTTTGACTGTGTGGACCACAATAAACTGTGGAAAATTCTGAAAGAGANTCCAAAATCACTGCAGATGGTGATTGCAGCCATGAAATTAAAAGATGCTTACTCCTTGGAAGGAAAGTTATGACCAACCTAGATAGCATATTCAAAAGCAGAGACATTACTTTGCCAACAAACTTCCATCTTGTCAAGGGTATGGTTTTTCCAGTGGTCATGTATGGATGTGAGATTTGGACTGTGAAGAAAGCTGAGCGCAGAAGAATTGAAGCTTTTGAACTGTGGTGTTGGAGAAGACTCTTGAGAGTCCCTTGGACTGCAAGAAGATCCAACCGGTCCATTCTGAAGGAGATCAGCCCTGGGTGTTCTTTGGAAGGACTGATGCTAAAGCTGAAACTCCAGTACTGTGGCCACTTCATGCGAAGAGTTGACACATTGGAAAAGACTCTGATGCTGGGAGGGATTGGGGACAGGAGGAGAAGGGGACGACAGAGGATGAGATGGCTGGATGGAATTACCAACTCGATGGACGGGAGTTTGAGTGAACTCTGGGAGTTGGTGATGGACAGGGAAGCCTGGCGTGCTGCAGTTCATGGGGTCACTAAGAGTCGGACATGACTGAGCAACTGAACTGAGCTGAACTGAATGGTAAAATAAACCATGGTGTTAACTGCATCTTTTCAGAAACAGAAACATGGCAATAGATATATACACTTGCCTGTGGTGGCTTTCATTTATTCATATGCTTACATGTGAGTTGGTGTTTCTGTGGAATCAGTTTGGAGTGTATGTATTTTTCACATTATTGATGTTGTGTATTATATTTGGGTCTCAGAAATTATGTGTAACTTCAGAGTTATGCTTTTCAGAAAATATATTACTCATGGTATGTTTAAGGTTAGCCATGTAATTTTGAGGCTTATTAATGAATAGTGGATTTTTCCTATATTTTCTCTTTGGCAAAACCCATAATTTTTCCCCCCCTTAATTGATCGCTTATTTCTGGAAATTTAATAACTGGAAGCTTTGAAAATTAGGTGTTTGTCACTTGAATGCTAGCCCTTTAAGCTTTGAAGATTCTGCAATCTGTTTCAGGAGATTTGGTGATTTCTACTCCTTTTAATCACGTTGTGTGATAGGCATAATTTCTTGCATGCACAATGGCTTTTTCTTGCAATATTGTGTTGTAGCAAAATTTTTTGAGTGTATTTAAAGCACTATCAGGGATCGTCAGTTAAGTTAAAATCCAGCTTTATGTAATGTTAGCATCTGCAGAAAATTCAGTTGCATCGACAGTCAAATAACCTGTATTCAGCAAAATTCACACTTGAACAGCAGTATCAGTTATATCAGTTTTTCAGTTTACTTCTCTACTTGCAGCCCTCAAGTTTCTTTCAACATATAAAATGCAGCCAGGTTTCAGATGTGTCTTACAACTATGCATCTTGAAATAGAGGAAATGTGGTATTTTACTATTAATGATGATTTTCAGTGTCTGTGGCTGGGCCCAGATAGCTTGTTTGCTGGAAGTTTGAAAATATAGGTTCTGCAGCCAGAGTAACTGAATTCAATCCTGGCTCCACTACTTTAACAAGCTGAGTGATCTTGAACAAGTTACTTATCTCCTACCAGAACACATACACCATAATAATCAGGAATTGTGTCTGTCGTGTGGTTACTGCGAGAGTGGCATCAGGTCCTCGTATGCTGTGTTCTGTGTTCTTAGTTGCTCATTCGTGTCTGACTCTTTGCAACCCCACAGACTGTAGCCCGCCAGGTTCCTCTGTCCATGGGGATTCTCCCGGCAAGAATACTGGAGTGGGTTGCCATGCCCTTCTCCAGGGGATCTTCCCAACTCAGGGACTCAACCCAGGTCTCCCACATTGCTGGTAGATTCTTTACTATCTGAGCCACCAGAGAAGCCCATCAGGTCCTTGGTAGATACAAAAAATGTTTGTTGAATGAATGAATAAAAGAGCCCTTCTAAATCTTAGTTTTCTCATCTGTGAAAGGGGGGTTGATGACAGTATAGTATCTATCTTATGGTGTTGTTCTAGGGATGAAATGAGATGATACATGTACCCATTGATTGGGGCCTTTCTCAAGGGGAAGCTGTTCCCAGGCCCTGTGTTGGTCTGGGTGGTTGGCATGACCTGTGCCTGGTAGGAGCTATGCTGGTAGCTGTCTTTTGGTTCATCATCCCCAGCACCGTCTGGGCCTCTTCCAGAACTCAGATGCTGTTTTTCCTCATGAGCACTTGCTTTTGCCCATGCCTCATCTCTTCTACTATGCTCAAGCTCCTTGAGGGCTATGAGGGTACCTTAGCCATCTGTGTGTCACACACAGTCCTGACGCAGAGCCTTGGGAAGCACTAGGAAGTGCTCAGCAGACATTTCCTGAACAAGTGACAAGGCAGACTCTGGTTGGACTCTGCTCTGAGCCAGCTGAGATTATGGGGACAATTTTAATATTTTTCTAGAGAATAAGCGCAAATGTGGGAACTAGAGGTCAGACGGGGGCATGAATCTTTGGAATTTTCTCTCCTGTTTTTCCTCCTTGTAGTTTTTGTTTTAAAATTCCTGTTATTTGAGAGAGGACAAATGGATGTGGTAGGGATCACAGAATCACTAGTTCTTTGTGATCACGCCCCCGCGCCCCATCCTTGCTCAGGTAGAGGAATGATGCAGAGAAGCAAGCCCCTCCTAGTCACCTAAGTTTTTCCTATGGGAGGTGTCTCAGTGGTAGAGCTAATTCTGTGAGCAGATAGCCTGTTTCTTGTATCCCCTTTGAGACACAAAGTTCAGCTCTCACCACATGCAGCCTTGTTGACCCAGGGGCAGGGTAAGCAAGCTTCTGGGACACATACTGTGAGGAGAGGGATATGACTAAGTTCTACTGCAGTTTGACCACTGAATTTCTGGGTACTAGACTTTTCTGAATCTTTGCTTTTTCAGCTGGTGAATATGTTTCTACCTCTCAAGATTTCCACTCCTTATGAAACTCTGTTGAGGCTTTTCAGAGTGAGAACTAACAGACAAATGACCCACATTTCAGGTATAGGTCAGCAAGAAATTGATTGGATCTCTTAAAAAAATTAGATTAGTGTCAAGTATGTGTTAGAAAGAGAAGTACAGATTTGTTTCTTTCTGCATGATCACATTTTATGTGCTATTATCTCCTAAAACTATCATCAGGGGCCAAATTCTGATATTGTATTTCCTGGAAAGAATTGGACCTTGTATCCTGGGATCTTTAGTGTTGTGTGCCCTACTGCCTGAATTCCTGGCCTCTCCAGGGATGGGTCTGGGGTACAGGCAGGAGCTCCCTGGCCAGTTGGCTGGGCTTGAGTGCTTGCTGCCAAGGCACCATCCAGGGACCAAGCAAGTATATCCTATGCTTAGGCTGGCCTCTTGGCAGCCCTACCACACTCTGAGGTCAGCATTAGACCTGCCAAATTCTCAGCCTGCAAACAATGATCTGGCCTGAGTCAGTGATACTCTTTTTACTGTTCTCCTCTGAGAGCACAGTTCACTAAGCACCTGTGACTGGAATACTACCACACTATGACCAAAAACCTACCTTGACTGCTCACTGTGATTATTTCACACACTGTTATAAAAAGGTGTTTGTGTTGCAGTAAGCTCAGAGGCATGAGCAAATGCAAAGTGCATGGCTCAACTTTTACAAAGCCAGCATCTGGATCAAGAAACAGAACTCCAGGGTCTTCCTTCCAGTCACTATCTCCCACTTCAAGAAGCCAAACTACTATTTGACTTCTTATAGATCAGTTTTATCAGCTTTTAAGCTTTGTGTAAATGGAATCTTGCATGCTTTTGTGCCTGACTTCTTTTGCCCAGAGTACTGTTTTGCACATCATTCTAATTCTTAAAACAACTCGCAAGGCCATTTTGCAGAGGCCATTTTGCATCTACTATTTATAGTAGATGGCTCTATGATTTGAAGCTGACTGTGTCTGCTGCCCTGCTTTTTATTAAGGAACCTCCACCCTGATGGGTAGACCGTTAGTTATTACCATTCAAGAACTTTGGGGGAGTTTCCTGGTTGCCTAGTGGTTAGCATTCTGGGCTTTCACTGTTGTGGCCCAGATTCAGTCCCTGGTGGGTTCCTGTAAGCTGCGAGGCATGGCCAAAAAAAAGAGGAAAGAGCTTGCAGTCTGGTGGGCAGACAGACTGATAATGTGGCTGGGAAAAGTAGCTGGATGTAATCAAAGTTAAAGGAAAGCACCCTAGAGTATTTTATTCCAGATTTTGGGGGTAGGAAAGGCCTCATAGGAAAGGAAATATCTGAACTAAAACTTGGAGGATGAAAAGTTGGGTTTTTGGAAATCTATTCAGGTTGAAGGAATTGTAGGATCTAGGCATGAAAGTTTGAAATAACTTACTGAGGAGAGAATAATTTGTGTAATGCAAATCAACGGTTTTTGATGGGGGAACTAGAAGATAAGGCTGGGAAGGGAGTAGGGGTTGTGGAGAAGGTTAGGAAGTGGGGTTTCTACTTTAGGCCAGTATTTACCCAGCTGCAGCTATAAAACCTAATGGTATGAGATAGTTTTAGGTAAAAAAAAAAAAAAAGAAAAAAAGTGTTCAAGTGAGATGCATTTGGGAGACAGTGGCTAAAACAAAGGAACCAGGTTAAGAAACTGTGGGAATTGTCTGAGCGTTTGTATATTAATGAGGATCGTGAATCTCTAAAAGGGATTTGTAGTTGTATATGATGTGCTCCCCAGGCTCTTTTGGGTCCTAGAACCTCTTTACTATAGAATGTCTCTGGCTTCTAGTATTTTTGAGGAACACGTTAAGGAAGCCACCTTTCTTTGATTGCCCCAAATAATTTTTGATTATTGCATCTGTCAATTTTCCTTTTCATTTCATTAGTGATCTGTATTTTTTGATGGTGAGACCATCTTCAGAGGGTGTTATATCCATGGGAGTCTGGGTTATCCTGGGCTGTGAAGGTGCCCCTTCTAGAACAGGTTTAGTGGTTTGGAAATAGTTTTTATATTTTTGTCTTGAGTACCCCTTGCACCACCTGGATAGTAGTAATTCAACCCCCACATCTGTATGTTCTGGTTTCTTGAAGATGGAAATTTTCACTCCCCAGGCCCATAGGAGATGGTGAACTTCCTTCCACTTTCCCATAGCAGATGGTTGGAGTTCATCTATTTCCGGTTTTACAGCTGAGGCTACCCTGTCCTCAAGGAGCCTGTGGCCTATACATTCAACCTGATGGGATACTTGTACTGAACCATTAAAACCCATATCAGAATTCTACAAGCCCGTGAGTCATTTTGGTCTCAGCTTTCATTCAGCTCCCAGACTTAAATCCTTTGTTATTCAAAGCACTCAGCATTTACCTCTTGCTTCTGAGTATGGCTCAGATCTATTTTTTGGTTTTATACCATTTTTTCATGTATTTGGAGCTATAGGGGAAGATTCCTTCTGAGTCGGCGTAGTATGCCGTGTTGGCTAGAAGTTGTTGTCCCTCCTTGGGTCATGTTCCCGTCATTTGCAGGATTAGTGCAACTGAAGTAGTCTGTCAGCTTGGAGGCCTTTGTGTCAAACCATTGTGCTTTAGTTCTTTCCCTTATCCTTTGTATAGTGAATCGCAGTGGAAGTCTTTTTGCTGGCTGTAGACAGTAGTAGAAACCTGGAGAACAATTTCCAGGCAAGGTGCTGTTATTGTTATAGTTTTGTCACTGTTTTTGTTTATATGAAGTCAGATTTCTGGCAGTGTGCTGTTGGGAGGAAGAGAAAGAACCATGTGCCTAGTCATTCCTGCTTTGATTAATCTATCCATTCTCTCAAGAAATATTTCTTGAGTGCTTTCTGTGTGACAGATACTGTGTTAGCCACAGGAGAGACATGGATGAACAGATAAACACAGGATTCCTAGCCTCATGGAACTTACAGTTACATGGAGGGAGACAGATATTGTCAAACACACAGGCAAATAAATACGCGGCTACAGACCGGGAGCACAGGGTGCTGTGAAAATGCAGACCGAAAGCAGTAGTTGTGCCTGCTGCCCTGACATCATGACTGGGTAGACCACTTTCTCACTGTCTTACCTCAAGTTCTCTTTTTGTGAGTGTCTCTAGCTGTTTCACAGAACTCTTGTGGGTCTGAAATAAAACAACTACAAGAAAGAGCTTTTTCAGTGTCAAACCTTAAGATGATGATACTATCTGAGAGGTGAGGGCAACTAGATGAGGTTTTCCTAGAGTCTGGGGGAGCCTTCAGACCAGTGATATGCTGGTAAATGTTTAGCAGTTGGCTCTCCAATAAAAAATTCCAAGAGCTTTGATCTGTTTGCTGATCCCTTTGCTAATTTCCATGGTGTGAATATTTACACCAAGGTAATGTCACTAGACACCGAATTGTGACCAGCTCCAATCCATCACTGCTCCTAGCTGTGTCCCGTGCTGTGTGTGACAAGGAGTGGGAATATAGTAACACACCTCTTGTTAAGTTTTGATTTGAGAAAGAGCACAGAATATGACAGAATCACTCTTGTGTCTGGATATGCTGTCTTGTCTTTTTTTTAAAAAGTAATCTTATTTAAGTTTAAAATGTTTTTATTAAAATATAGTTGACATACAATATTTTGTTAAGTTTTAAGTGTACATCATAGGGATTTGACACTGAAATACATTATGAAATGATCACGTTAAGTCTAGTACCTGTCTGTCCCCACACACTTAGTACAATATTACTGACTGTATTGTTGATGCTGTATATTGCATCCCCATGACTTATTTAATAGCTGGAAGTTTATTCTTCTTAATACCCTTCACCTGTTTTACCCATCCCTTCACCGTCCTTCTGTCTGGCAACCATCTGCTTATTCTCTGTCTGTGAGTCCGTTTTCATTTTGTCTTGTTTGTTCATTTGTTTTTTTGTTTTTTAGATTTCATATATAAGTGAGATGATATGGTATTTGTCATTCTCTGATATTTCACTAAGGATAATATCCTCTAGATCCATCCATCTTGTTGCAAATTTCACTTCTTTATGGCTGAATCATATTCTGTGTGTGTGTGTGTGTGTGTGTGTGTGTGTGTGTATCACATTGGAAGTGCTGTCTTCTTGATTTAAAATCATGGCAGTGCATTTGGCAAATGCTATTGGCTCAGTCCCTAGGAAAGAAAAATGTACCAGGGGATGTTCTAGGATGACAGGGAGGGTGTAGTTAGGATTTTGGATTTAGAAACATAGTTTCCCAGCTCAACAGTATGCCTAGGTTTTTCAAATAATTGTGCCTGTGAGATGCTATATTGCATAATGTTAAACCTGAATTTTTGGCATTAGAGGTGAGTCCATGTCTCAGATCCACTGCTTCCTGGCAGAAGGGTATTGGACAGGTTGCCAGCCTCTCTAAGGCTATTTTCTCATCTATAAAATGTGAGCAGTGGTACCTCCTTCACAGAGTCTAGGGTGGACTAAATGAGGTCATACATGTAAAATGCTCGGGACTGTGCCTGCTGTTATTGCTGAAATTAGTCCTTCTCAATCTTGAGTACCAAATCTGGTCCATGTAGGAATCTAGATTTTCCCCTGATGCTCTCAAAGCTAGCTTATTTCCGCATCCTGTGTTTGGGTGAGAATCACCCTTAACTGGACCTTTCCCCTGGCCAAGGCACTGCCCTGCCCTATTTTCATCTGAGTCCCCCTCTTCATTCTCAGATCATATTATTTTTCTTTTATTTATTTTTAACTGGAGGATAATTGCTTCACAACATTGTGTTGGTTTCTGCCGTATGTTAGCATGAATCAAGTAGGGCAGAGTGCCCCAGGGCTACCCTCTTTGCTCAGTATGCAGGTACGTCTGGCTTGGCTACCTCTATAACTTAGGGGGTAGAGTGGAAGAATCAGATTCATCTAGTGTTTTCTGACCAAGGCTTGTGCTTCCATCAGAGGTGTGAGCTGAGGACTATGAAATCCGATTTTCTCCATCTCTTTTCCATATAGCAACCTTGTAGCACTCAAAAAATTGGTTCTGAAACATGAAGCAGTGAGGAAATGATGCTATGGACTTCCCTTGTGGTTCAGCTGGTAAAGAATCTACCTGCAATGCAGGAGACCTGGGTTTGATCCCTGGATAGGGAAGATCCCCTAGAAAAGGGAAAGGCTACCCATTCCAGTATTCTGGCCTGGAGAATTCCATGGACCGTATAGTCGGACACGACTGAGTGACTTTCACTTTCTTTGTCTAAAAGTGAAACACTAAGTGTGCCTTGGGGGCAACTGGTTATTTCATCATGGGGTCCACACACAAAAAATGTTTTTAATCTGAGTAGACATTACTCTGTCTCATGATTGAAGCCACAGGGTTGCTGCTTAGATCTAACAGACCAGGGGTTTATGCAGTTTTCCTTTAAAGGGCCAGAGAGTAAATATTGTAGGCTTTGTGGGCCACAGCTCTGCTCAATTCAGCTCTGCTATTAAAGTGTGAAAGCAGCTGTAGATGATTTGTAATGAGTGAGCATGGCTGTGTTCCAAGAAAATTTTATTTACAAAAACAGGTGCATGTGGCCTGTGGGCTGAGGTTTGCCAACTGGGTAGCTACTGAGAATAGCGGGAAAGAGTCTAAGCATTAGAGATGGGAGTATGTGGACCCAGCTCTGCTGCTTTCTGGCTCTGGACTTGGGTGAGTCACTCAGTATGGGGCCGGAGTGTATACTCACTGGCCGTCAGGAGAGTCTGTGGTTATGGTATCTCTGGAGAGTGTGGTGCTGGGCACAAGCTGCTGCTAGACACGAGCTGCTGCTGCTTCTCCTTGTTACCCCTTTGCCTTGGCCGCTCCTTTGACAGAAGGGGCTGTTGGGAATGATTGTAGGCCCATAGGCTAGTTGGAAGTTCATTTGCTTATTTTCCAAGCATGGCATCTGAATGAAAAAAATATGTAACTTCCTCTAGCTGTGGAGAAGGTCACCGTTGCTGCCAAGTGCTGTGGCTTTCACAGCTGAGTAGGTAAACAGTGCAACTGAGCGGAACCAGTTAGACAAGTCAAGCCAAAAATAAAGATAAGGTTAAATATCGACTTCATTAGACTCAGCCTGCATTGCAGCTTCTATAGCAAAGACTATGCTGATTGACAGGGAACGGTGTGATCAGCAAATCCCACCTACTCAAGACCCTGCTGTTCATTCTTTAGGAAAGTGTTCTCATCCGGCCATGCACTCTGTGCCTGGCACTGTGCTTGGTGGCAGGAAGTGCAGAGACAGAGCTGATACCCTTCTCACCCTGCAGGAATCACAGTCCAGTAAAGGGAAGAGGAAGGCAATGTGGGCAACCAAGGTGCAGAGCAGGTGTGGCTGTCCATCACCTAAACCAGCAAAGCCAGGCGTCTCCCGCATCCTTTGGTTCTAGGGCCTGGCTCTGCTTCCCTAACCCGGCTGCCTGCTCCAGCCTGCTTACAAGCTCATTCAGAACTCTTTTGTCCATTCATTCTTTAAATACATTTGAATGTGTATTATGTGCCAACAAGTAAGACAAGGTCCCTGTTCTCATGAATCTTAAGGGCTAACTGAAGAAACACTCAATTATTTACAAAATAATGCAATAAGGTTGAGACACATAGCTACGTGAGAGTTAATAATTTTTAGAAATGAACTAGACTAGGAGGATTTCCATGACGTGTGGGTCTATGTTTGTACACATGTAGGTTATTTTCTATAGAAATGGGAGCAAACTACACATGTATACTGCTCCTTCCCTTCTGTTCCATTCCACTCATCTCTCTTCCTTCTCTTCTCTTTCCGATGGATTCCTTTCTGATATCTCATCCAATGCGAGTATTCTCAGCCTGACTTAAGTACATGTTTAGGAAATAGGGCCAAAGCATTAGTAACATATCAATACACACAAATACACAGTCAGAATAAGAAAAATTGGAGGTTTTTAACCTACACTGGGAGATACAGCTTTCATTTCAACTTGTAAATTTTGAAATTATAAAATTTTCTGTAGTAATTACCTTTTCCCTTAGGATTTCTTTTCTTCTTTTCTTCTTTTTATTTTGAAAAATTTCAAACCTATAGTAAAGTTGGAAAAGAATGAACATTCATATATTCCTTACCTAGATTCACCATTTGTTAACATTGTGCTTCATTTGCTTTCTCTCTTTCTCTCTATAATCTTTTATTTTATTGAATATTTAATTTTTATTTTTGACAGTAAATGGTAGACATTATGACACTTTACCCTTAAGTATTTTAGCTCGCCCTTCCTAAGAACAAGGAAATTCTCTTTCTGAGCCATAAAACCATTATCATACCAAACAAATGTAACACTGACACAATAATATTTTCTAATATGCAGTCAGCATTCAAATTTCCTACCAGTCTCAAAAAAAGTCTTTCATGGTTGCTTCTTTATAATTCATGACCAAGTAAGGATCATGCCTTGCATTTAGTTCTATGTCTCTGACGAAGAAGATTAAGCGTGCATGCTGTCATGACCGACTCTTTGAGACCCCACGGACTGTAGTGTGTCAGGCTCCTCTGTCCATGGGATTTCCCCGGCAAGAATACTGGAGTGGGTTGCCATTTCCTTCTACAGGGCATCTTCTGTTTCCATGCCTTTTTTAGTGTCTTTCATAATGCTAACAGCTTTTTAAAATGGCAATTAAATTTTTGTGTGTATTTAGTTTTGACTGTGCCGTCTTTGTTGCTGCGCTTGGGCTCTCTCTAGTTGTGGCACGTGGGGGCTGCTCTCTAGTTGTGGTTCATGGGCTACTCATTGTGGTGGCTTCCCGTGTGGACCACAGGCTCTGGGCACGTGGGCTCTGTAGTTGTGCTGCAGAGCACCGGCTTAGTTGCCCCTCAGCATGTGAAGTCTTCCCGCACGAGGGATTGAACCTGTGTCCCCCCTGGATGGCCAGAGAAGTCCCCAATGCTAACAGTTTTGAGGAATCCAGGGCACTTATGATGCTGAAGAGTGTCCCACACATGGAGTTGTCTATTTCTTTGCTATAAGGTTCAGATTTAACGTTTTAGGAAGACTACTGCATAGGGAATGCTGTTTCCCTCTCATTATGTCACATTCAGGAGTGTAATATAAATTTGGCCTATTTAACTACTTTGTTAAAGGTGGTATCTGTCAGATCAATCAGTCTGAATCTCCCCCACTCTCCATATGTAATTAATAAATATTCTGTCAGATGACACTTGGAGAACTGTGAATATCCTGTTCCCAACAACTTTTCACCCAATGGTTTCGGCATCTATGGTCTATACTGGCTAAATCAGTTATTATATCTGTGGTTGCAAAGTGGTGTTTTTTTAATTCTGTGCTTTTACCTTATTCGCTGGCACTTTTCTGTGAAGAGCAGCTTTCCCATATTTTTTAAAGTATGGATTCTTTTTATTCTTTGGGTTTTGATTCATTGCTATCTTTTTCTTTCAACTAAATATATTTTATATGAGGTATGGTTTATACACAGTGAAATGTATAGATATTAAGTGTAAGATTTGATTAGTTTTGACAAATGCATTTGCCTACATAGCTTCCTCTCTTTCAAGATATAGAACCTATCCATTATCACCAAAAGTTTTCTTTGGCCCCTTCCCAGTCAGCACTGAATTATTTATTCATTATCCTGTTAGATGTTTAAATTATCCCAAATGTTGGCAATGAAAAAGCCCTATCTAGCTCGCTCTGGTCTGTCTGTTGTGTCACCTTGATCTTTGAGCGCTTTTTTGCCTTCTGGCACAAGAAAGTGTTTTGTCTTATTATTAGTTGTTGTTACTATTGTTTTTAACAGCTGAAAATATCCCATGTCAAAACTAGTTTAATAATTTCTCCACTAGTGGACTTCAGATAGTTTCTTTATCCTCTCACAAAAATCCTGCAGCAAACATCTTGGAACACATATTCCTGCACCACTTGTGTAAATATTTTTGTTGACTAGAGCTCTGGAAGTTATATTTCTAGGTTCCAAGATATGCACATTTGAATTTTTGATTGCTATTGCCAAATTCTTCCTTCCCCTCTTAAAAAGCCATGTTAATTAAGCTTCCACACACAGTGGTGGTTTCCCTGCTGTCTTACCAATACTGACGTTTATGCGTGTCTGTGTGTATGGTGGTGCAGGGTTTGAATCTGAACTTAACCTTGAGTAAGGCAAACATTCAAGCCATAGATTCCCCTTTTTGGTTCCAAGACCTGTTTTGATTTGTATAGAAATGAAATCTCTCCTCGAAGGAAAGGTTCAACCCAAGGAGAAATTTTTGCCATTCTCTGTCATCAGTTCACCATTATTACCAACTTTTGTGGGGGACATCTTTATAGTTTTTGTTCTGCATTAAACGAACATGGGAAATAGATGAAGAGAGGGGTTTGTGTGATGAAGACATTGCCCCCAGGGCTTCTGGTCCTCTTGGGAAGACTTTGTAAAATTTGATTCAGAGTTATTTCTCTGCATTTCCACCCTGGGGTAACTGTTGGAATTGATCTTTATTTTGCAATGAACCTGGATGATTCTATGTTTGGGGCAGCAGGTTTTTCTTAGTGTACATTTGTGTGTGTGTGTATGAGGGAGGCAGAGAGAGCACTCTCTGACATGACATCAGGTAGTAAATATATTCTGTTTTTATTAATATTTTCAATATTAGACCATAGGTTAAATGCCTTTGTGGATGACTTGTAACTTTTCTTTCTTTTTTAAGGTGGAAGAGATTGTTTGAAAGCTATTTTAAAGTTATTATCCTTTGCTAAACTTCCCTATTTCGGTTTTCCTTACAGGTATTTGAAGCTGTGATTTCATGGATCAATTATGAGAAAGAGACTCGTTTAGAGCACATGGCAAAACTGATGGAACATGTCCGTCTCCCTCTCTTGCCGAGGGATTACCTTGTCCAGGTGAGTGCTGCGTGAAGAATCAAGTGCTTCCTTGGTCACCCCGGCCTCTAGGAGTAGCAGTGGGCAGCACTGGTTGTATGGAATGATGAGGAGTTTCACTGGGTCTTTGGTGTGGAGTGAGGGCACTGACCCACTGATCCTCAGTGTGAGAATGTGTTAGTGTAAGGTTTAAGAGCATAGGTTTGAGAATGAGACACTTAGGTTTAGTTCCTCCTCTACCCTTTCTTAGCTTTGAGTCTCAGTTTCTTTTTCTCTAGCAGGGAAATTGTACTACAGCCCGGTAGGGTTGTTATGAGGACCAAAGGAGTTGTAAGTATGTAGTTCAGGTGTTTAGCATGGAGCCCAGGGACAACACGTGTTCAACAGAAGTTAGCTGCTTTTGTTGTATAGGACTTCAGCTAGGAGGGTCATTTCTGTGTTCATGTTTCTTTGTTCCCTTTTTGCTTCATGTTAGGCAACTTGGGGCCCAATTCAGGACGTAAAAACCAGCTCTTCACAGCTGCCTGGAATACATACTGCATATATGGGCTTCCCAGGTGGCTCATTGGTAGTGAATCCGCCTGCCAATGTAGGAGACACAGGAGATGTGGGTTCAATCCCTGGGTCAGGTAGATCCCCTCGGGGAGGGCATGGCTATCCACTCCAGTGTTCTTGCCTGGAGAATCCCCATGGACAGAGGAGCCTGGTGGGCCCATTTCGTGGGGTCGCAGAGAGTCGGACATGACTGAGTGAGCACACAGTGCTTCCTCTAAAGTATGGCGCCACATGTTTTTTTCATTTAATCCTATAACAACCCTGTGAGCAGAGGTTATAACCCTCTTTTTACAAATGTGGGCTTTGAGGCTTATGGAGGTTGGGATTTATGTGGAGTCTCCAGCTAATAGGTAGGTGGCAGGGTCAGGATTCAAATCCATGTCTGTCTGGCTCCAGAGCACCCCACCTTCCCTAAGCAGATGCCATCTTTAATACTCTGTTCTGTTTGTGCATTAGACAACTGACTTTGTAGCATAAATGGCATTAGATGTTTTCCAAGCAGGCGGAAGATAAAACTTAATAGATAACAACAAGTGCCAAGGCAGAAGGCCATCAGCTATTCTCAGGAAGCCTCTGGGAAGAATGGCAGGCGTAAAGCAAGGATAAGAGGAGGTTCAGTATCCAACAGCAGAGCTCTGTTACTTCTTGACCATAAGATGCTGGGTAAATCCTCAACCTTTTTAAGCCTCTGCCTTCTCATCTGGTGAAAAGAGCCCCTGCCCTTATAGGATCATTTGAGGATCAAATGAGATACATCATGTAAAGCCTACAACCCAGTGTTCAGTGATCACTACTACTCTCGTCACACCACTGCTGCTATCGGCACTAGTGGGAGACAGTATCCTTACCAGCCCTTGTGAAGTCCTCAGTTTGTGACAGTGTTGACCACAGGCCTCAGAGGTCAGTGGAATGTTTTCTGTGTCTCTGAACCTCAGCCTTCTCAGGGTGTTGAGCTAATCGCTCAGTCATGTCCAACTCTTTGCAATCCCGTGGACTGTAGCCTGTCAGGTTCCTCTCTCTGTGAAATACTCTAGGCACAAATACTGGAGCGGGTTGCCACTTCCTTCTCCAGGGGTCTTCCCAACACAGGGATTGAACACAGGTCTCTTGTATTGCAGGCAGATTCTTTACCTTCTTGGCCACCAGGGAAGCCCAGGGGCAGAGTGTATACTCAATAACCTTCAGACGTGCCCTGCGTTTTACACTGTGGATGGTACTACTGCCACCTGGTGGCCACACATTCTTCGTGTAGGAGAGGCCCCTCAGCAGAGGAACCAAACCCACCCCAGCTCCCAGTGTCGGAACCAAGCCTCCCATGGAGTGGGCCCAGCCACCTGTAGAGGTGGATGCTTGGCCTCCAACATCGTCTCACCTGCATAGGGACCAAGGGCAGCCCGTGGACTTGGTTCTGGAGAAAGCTTAAGGGCCTTAGAAAACCCATACTCACCACCTCCATCAGGTGCCTGCAAGGGAAACTTAATGAAGACTTTAGGAAATAGTTCCTGGGTTACTAGGGCAAGGTCAGGTTTAGGTCTGGAGAAGAAGGAAGACAGAGTCAATGGGCGTGAGATCTGTGGTGTGGGACTTTTTTTTTAAGGGTATTTTTTTTTCAGAACAGCTTCGGAAGGAGATATTTCATTAACACTCGTTTGACCTTGAAACTTCAAACAGTTCTAACCACTGAGGATGACTGATGGAGGAGGAGAGAAAGGAAAGCTCTGGGCAGACCTGTACCAATATTGATTCCTNTTTGTTCCTTTTGGTTTCTGTCCTCCTAAGGTTGGTCCAATAGTTTGTGTAAGCTTCATATAGGGTGAGATTTGTCCTGAGTTTTTGTTTATTTTTCCTCTGATGGGCAAGTCTGAGTGAGGTGGTAATCCTGTCTGCTGATGATTGGGCTTGTATTTTTGTTTTGTTTGTTGTTTAGATGAGGCTCCTGCACAGGGTGCTACTTGTGGTTGGGTGATGCTGGGGCTTGTGTTCAATTGGTTTCCTTTGCATGAGTTCTCACTATTTGATACTCCCTAGGGCTAGTTCTCTGGTAGTCTAGGCTCTTGGAGTCAGTTCTCCCACTCCAAAGGCTTAGGGCTTGATCTCTTTACAGACTGTTCTCAATGGATCTCCCTTATTTGCTGAGCTTCAAAGCTGGATTTCCTAATAGGCAAAGTCCAAGGTCATAAGCAGTAAGTGGAAGAGGCGAGGTGAAAATACAAGTCTGCCTCCCCCCAGAGCCTGTGCTCTACACAACCCAGTGGCATATGATGACATCCACAAGGAGACAGCATGAAGGAATTGATTTCTTTTGGAAGTAGTCAAAATATCTTTAAGATACCAGGTATAAAACATTTTCAGTCCACCAGATGCTTATTTAATTTCGAAAAATCAATGTCTATGAAGCTGCTCTGAGAAGTAGTTTTGTTTTTGTTAATGCCTGGTGATATTCTTGAAAAAGTAGCAGCCAACTTCAGGCCACAACAGGTAGAAACTGAGAAGAAAAAGGCTCTCTTCTCTAATAGTTGGTCATGAAAATCCTGATTCATTCTTGCAAAAATTGTACTGGATCATCACTCACATATCTTACCAAGAGTTCAGTCTAGAAGTCATATGAAAGGGAAGACTGACCAAATCAGAAAGTACCTACAGGATGGTAACCGGAATGGTGGGGCTTCTGAACTTCACATAAGGAACAACTGAAGAGGCTGGGAAATATTCAGCCTTCCAAGATCTTGGCAGCTGAGAAATAAAAGGCAGAGGGAGGGAGCACGGAGCAGGAACAGCACCTAGGCGTGTATGTGCCCATAGGGGTGGCTGCCTGGATTCCTGGGAGTAGAGGGCAAAAAGTCCTATGACTGGACAAAACATCTTTATTAATCAAAATAGAAACCATTACCATCAACACATTTTTGCCAGTGAGAAATAAGTTTGTTTATTCCTGTAACATAAAAATCCACACTTCAGGATTCAAAGAACTCTTGGAAAGCGTTTTCTGCCTCCTGCTGGTGGTGGCAGTGTTTTCCCTGCAAAAAGTTGTCAAGATACTTGAAGAAGTGGTAGTCAGGTGAATAAGGCGGATGAGGAAAAACTTCATAGCACAATTTGTTCAGCTTTGAAAGTGTTGGTTGTGTGGTGTGTGGTCGTGATTGAGTGTTGTCATGGAGAAGAACTGGGCCCTTTCTGTTGACCAATGCTGGCTGCAGGCATTGCAGTTTTGGGTGCATCTCATTGGTTTGCTGAGCATACTTCTCAGATGTATTGGTTTCACCAGGATTAAGAAAGCTGTAGTGGATCAGACTGGCAGCAGACTACCAGTGACCATGACCTGTTTTTGGTGCAAGTTTGGCTTTGGGAAGGGCTTTGGAGTTTCTTTGTGGTCTAACCACTGAGCTTGTTGTTGCCAGTTATATAAAAGCCACTTTTCATCACACATCACAATCCAATTGAGAANCTGGCAGCAGACTACCAGTGACCATGACCTGTTTTTGGTGCAAGTTTGGCTTTGGGAAGGGCTTTGGAGTTTCTTTGTGGTCTAACCACTGAGCTTGTTGTTGCCAGTTATATAAAAGCCACTTTTCATCACACATCACAATCCAATTGAGAAATGTATTGGAAGTTCATTGTTATTGTATAGAATAAGAGAAGATGACACTTCCAAGCAATGATTTTTTTTAAAAAATATATAAATAGCAAGTAATTAGTCATTAGCAAAGAAAATATAAAGAGAGAAATGCACATTAAAATGATATATAACATAACCACATTTATCTAAGAATGTATTCCATTATCAAACAGCAAACTTCAGCAATGCAAAACTGCAATTACTTTTGCACCAGCCTAATACATTCCAATCAGGGGGCATGTGGAATGAAGCCTTAGGGACAATAAATTGTCTTTATATTATTTACATTTACAAGAAAATACAACGTGTGAGGTTGTGGGATACTTTAATATGCCTGCCTTGCATCTTACAGATGGGGAAACTGAGGATTGGAGGAGGTAAGTGGTAGAGCTGGGATTTGATGCCAGAGCTTCATCACTTACTCCGTTGCACTCTTGAGATGCAGGAGGTGGGCACCAGGCTATAACTCTGGACCTTGGTCTTGGGGTTTGAGACAATGCGATGTGGGAATGGATGAGTGTAGGAGCACAGGAATGACTCAGCCTAGGGAGATGGCTTAGGAAATGGGGCTGAACTCTGCCCCGGGATCACCTGTGGGTTATTACCTTTAGACAGTTGAAGAAGAAGCTTTGATAAAGAATAACAACACCTGTAAGGACTTCCTCATCGAGGCCATGAAATACCATCTGCTCCCTCTGGATCAGAGGCTCTTGATTAAAAACCCGAGGACCAAGCCCAGGACTCCAGTCAGCCTGCCCAAGGTAAGTCCCAGCCTACTACCAAGAGTTGAGACTGTGACCTGGGAAAATGGCCTTGCACCCCTGCCTCCAAGTCTCTCCTCACCCATGGCTGCCCCGCATCTCAGTTGTATTTACCACCTAGGAGATGGAGTCTGCTGGTTCTTCTTGAATCTGCTGGTGCCTCTCTCTTCCAGGGTCTTCCTTTCCTAAGAGTGTCAAGGTAACTTTCGGTGTCACCAGGGAGGTTTGAGAACTCAGGCTCTTGTCTTCTTCTCTCTTTCTTGTTTCACACCAGGGTTTGGGCTCTATTTCATTTGGAAGCAGAGGCTGTGCAAGTTTTGACTTAGTGGTAGCCACAGCAATCCTCTCTCTAGGCCATCCTTTGAGTCAGAATAGCCCTAGTCTCGTTTCTCCCCTCACCACAGAGCTAATAAAGACAATTAGGGCTGCCAGAGGAGAGAACGGCCCTTGAGGAGCCCAACAGGTAATAAGGCAGGGGAAAGGAATGGGGGAAATGAAAGCATGTGAGGGAGCCATGGGGAGGGAAGGGTGAGCATAGCAGGGGCCATGATGGAGAGTCTGTGCTGGGTGCTGGCTGCTCCAGTTCCCCGTGAGTCCCCTTCTCTCCCCGGTCCTCAGGTCCCTCACCTCCAGAATGAAAAGAATGCTGCAATATACAGTCTGTAAAGTTCTTTCTGGCTTGGCATTTGCATCCTCTTTCCAGGATCCTAACATACAAAGTCTATGGGGGAGGTCCCAGCCATCCCAGGAGGAAGGGTGGAGGAGAGGGGTGAGTCATGTTGGCTCATCCATTACAAGCAGGTGAACTCAGGGGTTATGTCAACACTCACCTTGCCCTCTTCTTCCCCTTGCGGTTTGCCTTACTCCTCACCTGCTGCTTCCAGGAAGGGTTTCACGGGGCTCAAGGAGCATGTTGTCCAAGACTCAGTGTTTGGATTTTCCAAGGTTTGCTGCTCCTTCTCTCCATTCTGTTGTGTGACACCAGATCATGGAGAACACAGTGGCTGCAATGTGAATGTCCCAGATAATAATAGAAGGAGCTGACATTATTGAGTACTTACTGTGCACCAGGCAGTGAACTGAAGGTATCACATAGAAGGTAGAAGTAATTATCCTAGTTCAGCAAGGAGGAAGCTGAAGGCCAGAGATATTAAGGAACTTGCCTAAAGTCAACACAGCTAATGTGGTAGAACCTGATTTTGAATTGAGTTTTTTTACCCCCTCCAAACCTATTCTTGAACCCATACCATCTTGCACCTGCTCCACCTTTGTCAACCTGAGAGTTTCACCTACCTGTTTGCCAGCTGTTGCCAGTGCTGGCTAGAAGGGCAACTACAGGGCATGGACTGCTGTCTGATAGATGATTTGCCTTACTGCATGTTGATGTGTTTTGTTTTGTTGGAATATTGCATTGAAATGTCTTCATGTTTTTCAAAGTGAAAATAACTTTATTATAGAAATATATGCTCATTGTAGGTTATTAAAAGGATACTGCAGTTTGGAAATAAAGTAAAAACCACCTGAAACTCCTCCACCCAGGGACAATCACTTTGGTGAATTTCTGCTGGACATATCTCTGCGTACTTATTCACAAATCAAAACACACACTTTTAGATAAATGGACTCTTGCTACACAGATTGAAATCTTTTTTGTCTACTCAACCAAGTGTCACAGACTACTTTCAGTGTTATCAGGATGGGTAAAACCAGCATTTAAATTGTAATGGGATACAGCATTTAATTATATTTATGTACTGTTATTTATGTAACTATATTGATGGGCCTTTCAATAATTTCCATTTTTAGATATCTAAACATTTATATGTCAGATATCCTTTTAAAGGGCATCTTGTTTTGGTTTGCTTTTCTTTAGTTGTGAGTAAGGTTAATCTTGGTTTCATGGGATTTTTGACATTTGTTTTGGATGGGGCATGGAACTTTTCTGTTCATGTCCTTTTCCCATTTTTTTTGTTGGACTGTATTTTTTTTTTTTTAATTAATGGTTTTTAGATGTGCTTTAAAAGAGTTTAGGTCTTTGTATGTATTTTAATATTTTTTTCCTTAGTTTTCAGTTTGTCTCTAAATTTGTTTATAACATTTTGAAATCCTGAAAAAATAATAGGTAGTCAAATTGATCTATCTTCTGCTTCATACACTTAGAATTGGTTTTTGTGCAAGGAGTGAGAGTAGGAATTCAGCTTTGTTTATATGGTAAGTCATGAGCCAGTTGCCTCAAAGTTATTTTATTCAATAGTCTTCCTCTTTCCCATGGACTTGAATGTCACCTACAATTATGGTCTGAATTTCCACCAGCTTTGTTTCTGAAGAATACTGATTCTGAGGTACACTGTTGTATTGTTTTGTGTGCAGGCCGTTTCTTACACCCTGGGTTTTCAGCTGGCCTTGTTGCTTGTCTGTGACTTTTCTCTTTGGAAGCTGAGTTTCTCATCCTTTCTAATATCAGGGTAATGATGTGTTTTCCCAGTGAGTGTATTCTGGAGCTAAGGAAGTGGTGCATCACTGGCCCATTTTCTCTGTGTGGTAACCATAGCCAGTGACCTCTCCTTTTTCTAGGATCCCCATCTGGGTGTTACCACATACACCCACAAAAAAAGTTTTGAAAATCAAAGCCAAGTTTGTGTCTGGGCCTAAACAGCCCTACCTCCGGCCTCAGCAATATACCTCGTGCCCCTTCCCAGATACTATGTCTGCAGTTGAGCAGAGTCCACCCCTTTTTTCAGGAAGCCAAAGATGTCCCCATGTTGCCTCTACTCCTTGAGAACCATTTATTTTCCAGTGAAATGTTTAGATTTCTGGGCACATAGCCTTCTACAGGCGACTGGAACCATGATTTCCTTTGAATCTATTGAAAGGATTAAAAAAAAAAAGGCATGGCTAATCTTTGCCTCGTTGTTTAATCCTCGAATGATGTAGGATTGTATTGTCCACCCTGCTTCTCAAACTCTTACTCCTGTCACCACTGTGTGGGCACTTAAATTAACAAGATCCCTACTGCAGGATTGGGGAATGGGGTGTGCTGAGGGGAGCTGTCACTGTGAAGATTACAGACTTCGCTCATTAAACTGTGACAGAAATAGGTCAGTGTAGTCATATCCCTACTCTACAGAGTTTACTCAGAGAGGTTAAGTAACTTGCCAAGTTACACAGCTAGAAAGTATAGAGCTGGGGCTTTAACAAGGTCTGTTCCATTACAAATTCTTGTGCCAAACTGCCTCTAGGAACAGGTTTTCAGGTTTTGGTGGCAGATGAAAAAAGATTCTTTTCTTTCTCCTTCTTTTCTTTTTTTTCTTTTTCCTTCTTCCCCCTCTTCCATTTACCCTTTCTTCTCACCTTCCTTTCATTTTTCCTTTCTTTTTTCTCTTTCTTTCTCAACAAAATATTCTTTCATTACAGCACTATAATATCTCATTCATCTTATTAAAAGATGCATTTCTAATACATTTATTTCTTTAAGTCAAGACTTTATATTTTTAGTATGCTTTTAGATTCATAGCCAAATTGAGGGGAAGGTAGAGATTCCCCGTATACCTTCTGCCCCTACAGTGTGTAGCTTCCCTTATTATCAACATCCCAGATTATTTCCTTTTAGGTTTATTGAGGCATAATAATTTATTCACAGTAAAATTTGCTTTTTTTTAGGGATGCAGTTTGATGAATTTTGACAACTATACACAGTCATATAACCATCATCTTCATCAAAATATGGACTATTTTAATCACTTTAAAAAATTCTCTTGTGTTGCTTTGTAGTCAAGCCCCTTCTCCCACCCTCACCTCCTGATAGCTACTGATCTGATTTCTGTCCTTACAGTCTTCTCTTTTCTAGAATGTCATATAAATGTAATTATGCCATATGCAGCTTTTTGATCTTGCCTTATATCTCTTAGCATCATGCTTTTGGGATTCATCCATGTTGTTTCATGTATCAGGAGTTCATTCGTTTTTATATCTAAGGAATAGTCCATTGTATGAATGTATTATACTTTGTTTATCCATTTATCAGTTGATGGACATTTGGTGTCCAGTCTTTTGGCTTTTACAGATAAAGCTGCTTTGAACAGTCACTTATAGATCTTTGTGTGGACATATATTTTAATTTCTCTTGGGTAAATACATTCTTTTGGGAGTAGGATTGTTAGGCTGAGTGACAACTATATGTTTAACTTTTTAAGAAATTGTTAAACTATTTGTTTAGATGACGGTGACATTCTGCTTTCCCAGCAGCAATGTTTGTGAGTTTTTGTTACTCCATTGTCTCACTGTACTTGTATTATCTATTTTAAAAAAATAAAAATTGGCTATTCTAGTAGGTATGTGATCGCATCTCACTGTGGCTTTAATGTAAATTTCTCTGGTTATTGATGTCAAACATCTTTTCATGTGCTTATTTGTCATTCATACGTCTTCTTTGGTGAAATCTGTGTTCAAATCTTTTCAGGTTTAAAAAATTATTTTCTAATTATTGACTTCTAAGAGTTCTTTATGAGTCTGGTCAACTCAAAGTCTTTGCTTTTGACCATGACATGGTATTAACCCCACATGGATGTTGGTAGCAGGTCTAATTGCCGAGCATGTGCCAGACACTGGGCTGAGTGATTTACATTTGTTACCTCATAGGATTGTGAAACCTGTCATCATCCTCCTTTTATGCATGAGGAAACGGAATCTTGGGTTATGTCACCTTCTTGCTATGTATTATTATCACTTTCTACATTATAGATTACACTAACTTTGGTGGCTTAACACAGCAAGCGTTTGTTATCTCACAGTTTCTGTGGGCAGGGATCCTGGAGGGGCTTAGCTGTATCTTTGTCCTGGTGCAGGACCTCATGTGAGGCTGTAGTCAAGCTGTTGGTTTGCACCGCAGGCCCCTCCAGGCTCTTTTAGGGAGGATCTGATTCTAAGCTCATTCTCGTGGTTGCTAGTAGGCAACAGTTCCCCACCCATGGCCTTCTCCATAAGCTACTTGGGTGTCCTCAACACATGGCAGCTGACTTCCCTCAGAGTGAGTAATTTCTACAGTAAAAGAATGGGAAAGCTCGCCCGTGACTGGAGCTGTAATCTTTTAATAACCTTCTCTCAAAGTGTTATTCCATCACCTCTGCTATATTTTATTTGCTGGGAGCAAGTCAGCAAGTCTAGCCCACACTCAAGGGAGGGGGTGGTGATTAGGTTCCAAGTCTTGAGTGGAGGAGTACCAAAGAATTTGTGACGTGTCTATAAGCATAGCTAGTATATAGCTGAGCTGAGATTTAAGAGTGATTCCAGACCATGCCTCCACACTTTACAAAAGCATTTTAGCTGAATACTGGGTAGAAAGAAACCCAATTCTTACCCTCTGAGGACTTTTAAGAAATCTTTTTGAGAAAGTGAGGTAGAAATATAGAAGTGGCCAAATGAGGAAGAAGAGAAGTTAGGAGACGGTGGGGCTCCCTGAAAGAGTGGCCACAGGAATTCCAGGGCCAGCAGGTTTGGGCTTTCATGAATTCAGTCCAAGTTGGCTTTCTGACAAAGCTGACTTTGAGAAACTAAGTGGTAGAGAGAGATTTGTACTGTTCTCAGCAATTGTCAGCAGTGAACTGTTTGCCAGCCAAATCCCCTCCCTGGAAGAAGCAAGACTCTGCCTTGAGATAGCTGCAGAGGCTAATAAGGGATTTTTTCTTGTGCCTCGTACACACTGATCATACTGACACATTCAAGCTAGAACAGCTAATAGCCTCATCTGAGCTCCCACACATTCACCGCCCAGCACTTTCCCCACGGCTGCGTTGCCATGGACAACTAGGGGCTGTCTCCCAGACACTCACAACACTCCTACGTTACCATGTGCTGCAGATGGTAGCAGAGAAATGAGATTTCAGGAAGATGGAAATAGACTCTTTAGAGATGTACTGAATCTGGCACTTTTCACTGTCATCTCGGTTCAGTTGACATCTCTATTAAACTTTTAGATGACACCAAAAGCTCATTTGGGCTGATAGTGGGTGGCTTCCTCCTAGGTTGGGCTGTCCTGCTTTCAGAAGATAGTGTTGGAACCAAGGCTTGTTGGCAGGGTGGGTCGGATGACTTCTGTCCTGGGCCAGGCCGGTGAGTGGACACTGTTCTTCCCTCATCTTGATCCTTCCAATAGACTCAGGCTATACCTTGGAAAACACCCTGGGGTCCTGAAAAAGCCCCATCATTATCCCTGGAGTTACTGGTGCTCACTCTCCCATTCACAGATCATAAGTATCCTTTTCTACCATTTGTTGAGAATCTGTTTTTTAGCAACTGTTTTAAATGGTAGTAATGATTCTGGCATTGAGCTAATAATAGAAGCTAACATTTAGTGTGTGCTCTTTACCAAGCACTGCACTAAATGACTTATATCATTCAAGCCTCCTGACACCCATGGGGGAAGTATCCTGTCATCCTGGTGTTTTAGGTAGCGGAAGTGAGCTTGGCAAGGGTCGGTGGCTGCCCATGTTCACACAGTGAGTGAGTGACGGGGCTGGTGTTTGAGCACAGGTGTGTCTGGCCCCAGAGTCCATTTCCTGCTCGTGCTCTCCTCCCCCGGGTATTGCTCTTGCGTTGCTGCTTCTCCACCCCTCATTTCTGCATCCTGGCTGTCAGTCCTTGCCTGGAGCACCTGTTGCTCAGGAACCTGCTTGGGACCAGTCTTCTGCCTCAACCTCGACATGCTCCTTCGGATGAATTTTTGGTGTTAGCCCTGCGGCCCCACGCACCAGGGTAAGAGAGACTCGCTTCCTGCCCTGGCCCGAGGGACCGACTGGCTGGGCCTGCCTTCTGCCCAGCTCACCGGTCGTGGAAGAGAGTTTGGACACACACTCCACCTTTGCCTGTGAACACTGTGCAGAGCCGAGTTCATTCCCCTCACCTGAGTGCAGAGTCTACGAGTTAGGGTCTGGGTCCTGCTGGGAAGTTCTGCTCTGTTCACTCACTGCCCTTCTTCTGGCCAGTCTCTGCTCCCTCCTGGCTCTTTGTATAGAGAAGTTGTTAGATCCTAAGGAGGGGCAACAGCCTTGGCTTCCAGGTCACACTGCTAGAGTCAGACTCATCCAAGTGAAAGAAACAGTATGACGTGTTTTTGTTTTTAAAAGCCATCTTATTATGCTGGAGTGCAGTTTCCTTCCTAAGAAATCAGATAGTCTTTCCGGGGTCTCTCAAACATCCCTGAAGCAAACGACCACTCCGCTTTCTAATATGAGGGTGTTTTCCTTGGGAGTCTGTCCAGTGGCTGTGCCCTGCCGAGACTGGCTCACCAGTGTTGTGTCACCAGCACTCCCTCCTCACCAGGAGATCTGCAGCCTTCTACACAGTGATGACTGAGACTTGGAGTCAGGACCCTGGGTGCGCTGTCGGACTCCCAAGTACACTGCTGATCTTAAATGTGATTAAGTTTGGTCGAGCATGATTGTTAGCCTGGAACCAGTTCTTTATTTTGTGATTCCCATGTGACCACTGATGGTTCTTAACTCAGAGTTAGTTACCTTGAAGGATAAATGTTAAAAATAGTGGTCATTAAACCAGCTGATTTGATTCACTAATTTGTATTAAAGACATTACACATCTTTAGTAAAGTGAGACTTAGGATGTTGGGGAAAGAAAGAAATAGGCCTATTGAACTCTTTGGGCCTGAGTTTTTCTGGAAATGTCAAATGTGGGCTTGCAAGAAAGAACGGATCAAGTCTCTTCTTGCCCTGACAAACTGTGGTTTCTTTAAGTAGCTGGAAGTTTACCGTTTCAGAGATGTAATACACGTAGACTCTGGGGAATACTCATTTTTATCTAATTGGTTGCTAAGTTCAGGTATCTATGGAAACAACTATCCATTAGTAGTCAAGATAGGAAATTTGTTCTTTTTTACACTGCACAATTACACAGCAATGAGCATGGTGCTCCATGTATGATGGCTTTTTGCAAGACCTGCCATAGAAATTGGGTTTCTTATGCTTACGAGAGAAGCAGAAAGCACACCTATTCCTCCCTCTGCCTTGAGCTGCCTCTACATTTTCAGAAAGCAGTGATTTGCAAAACCTCATAATTGCTCTTCCCAAATCATTGTACAGCCTCTCACCAGTGGTTTTATGAGCTCAAATGTAAATTTATTTTGAAAACCTTCTTCTGTATCATTTTTGTGTATATCAAAATTTTTTATTTCTTTAATATTGTTTCTGTGTTACTATGAAAATTCTCAGAGACAAGTGCTGGATTTTCTCCAGTATGAATGTACTGATATCTCCCTACTTTGGTGGAAGACAGTTTCTTGGACATGGTTAAGTCACCCGAAGCTTTGCCTTTCTTTGTTTATGGCAGAAGCTTTGATAGCTGCTGCAAAGAATTGATAGCTTCTGTTTTCTGGTGGTTGAATCAAAAGATGGGAAAAGCTCCCTCTTTCTCTTTTTGTTTGTTTTCCTCAAATTTTGTCCCTAGAATTGTAATCTGGTGTCCAACATGTCTTAATCCAAGAAAGATATATTCTGGCTATTTTTTTTTTAATTGTGTGTTTTTTCATTTAACTCTTTGCATGTGGTCTTTACTATTCATTTATTCTAAATAAATATCTGAGTCATTACTTTTACCTGCTACTCTAAGGTCCATGGATTGTCTTAGTAATTGAGGCAGATATTTTTTTGTTGTGCTGGCAGGGCTAACTGTCTAGAGGGGAGACCAAGTTACCAGACAGAGCATAAAATTGGGCACTTTTAGTGGGAGAACCCTGGGAGTATGTTATCTTGGGGAAGGACCTGTGATTCAGCTTTGAAAGTCAAGAGGTTCTCTTGGAGGAAGTGATGTGTAAATTGAGACCTGAAAGATAAGCAGGTGTTAGAGGAGGGGGATCAGATTGGGGAAGAGTATTTTAAGGAGAGGAAACAACTTGTGTGAGGATTTTGGGTACTTGAGGTCATTGCAGAAAGAAAGCTAAAAGCTAGTTTTATTCCTACTTAGCCCCAAAATCAGATATCAAAGAAAATCCTTGAAATGATTTGACTTCATTTTAACTTGACCAACTCAAAACCAGAAAGGCAGTACAAATTCTAGGTATGGTTGTGAACTCAGGTCATTTAGCCCTGGAGGAAGAAGTTGGGCATTGTCTGAAGTTTGCCAGGAGGCTGTGTTCATTAATGTCCGCTCTTGAACTGTTCGTGGATCTCAGCCAAGAATTACTGATGGGAAAAAATGGAGAATTCTGCATCTCTCTGAAAAGGACTGCTCCTGACACAGAGCAGCAGACCTCCTGAGCAGAGGAAAGTCAAATGCAGAACATTTGTTTCTGGAGGCAACAGCATCCCTGAGCCTGGACTATGTGTCCTGGGTTCCTTTGGGATAGTCCAGAAGTCAGAACTGAATTCTGAGTTTTTGAACACTGGTCACTCACATTTGGTCACAGAGGGGCTGCAGACTAACTCTGATGACCGTTGACCACCCACATGGGCAGTGGGTGAGCCTGATTCTAGAATCCTGGGGCATAAATAATTGATCTTGGGCAATGGTGCTCAGCCCTATATCTGTGGCTCCCTCTATGGTGGATAATGTTCAGCTGAGGGGTGTGCTCCTGTGTGCTGACACAGATTTCGATGATCACTCTTCTCCCCAAAATCACTTTGAGGTGGAGTAAAGAACACTATGATAAGTATAATGGCAAAAATGGTTAATGGCACATCATCAGGAAATCCCTAAATTTGTGGGAGGAAAACAGTGGTTATCAAAGTATGACTCTTGGAATTGCAGCATCAGCATCAACTTGTTAGAAATATGTATTCTCAGGCCCACTTCAGACCTACTAAACCAGAAACTCTGTGGGTGAGGCCCAGCAGTTTGTGTCTTAACAAGCCCTCAAGGGGATTCTGATGCACACTGAAGTTTGAGATCCACTGGGGTAAATAAGACAAGCCTCAGGTAATGAGAAGATCCTGTGACTTATATTGATTGTCTGCCTGTGACTTCATCTCTTTCTCTCCACTTAAGAAAGCATATTGGAATGAGTGAGTGAGAGTAATGTCATTGTGGGACAGCCATGAATTTTGTGTAAGCTTCTTGAAATATGTAAAATTTTGTTAACTCTGGTGCTTTAACTTTTATTTATTAATAGCTCATGACAATTGTCATAGCAGTGGGGATACCACAATGGAGTGATGATGTTCTGTTGCTACAGCCAAAACAGTGACTTTCATTTTTTTGTTTGTTTTTAAATACTACATCCTACACTAAGAAATGTGCCTAAATTGCTTTCCAGGAGACATATCCATGTATGTATAACCAGAACAAGTATTTCATGAGATAACATCCTTGTGGTATTTTCTGTGCTGTTCTGTTAAAAGTGTGCTGATTGAAACTTCTTAAAACTGATTTCATGACCCACCAAAGAAATGTGACCTCCAGTTTGAAAACCATTGTGTAGTGAGCTGTCCTGGCATAGACCCTGTCTTTAGAGTGGGGCAGTGAGTAGCAGAGAGGGGCTGCCTTCACCTCTGTGTCAGATGCACTTGGCTTTCAGTCTCTCTTCTGCGGCTCTTAGCTGTGTGACCTTGGGCAGTTTCCCTATATTCTCTGAGCTTTACTTTCCTGACCTATCAATGTGGATGGTAATATCTACCTCACTGAGTTGCGATGACAGAGGAATGACAACATACTTCACATGATGACTGGCGGTGGTAGCTACTACCTTACTTGTAGAAATAGTACTAGTAACATTATTTTTCAGAACATCATCAGTTACATACATCTTTGTGGTAACCACCACAAAACAGTGTTTTACAAATTTTTTCCCATACTCCAGTGAATAAGTACCCCCTACAGTCTATTCATTCAAAAATATTTTTGAATTAATTTTATCTTAAAAATGCATCCAACTTCTATACTCTATTCCAAAATACATTCAGATGTTGAGATATATATATGAATATTTTGTTTCAATATAAAATTTAGTCTCCTTGCCCCCGGTCCTTAAGGACACGCAGATGGTAGAAGATGCCCCAAGTGGCTGCACATGCCCCCAATACAACTGTTAGTAGGGGCATCTGGGAAGCATAGACTTAATAATTGTGTTTCTGTGGGAAGATGTTCATTAGATTTTTCTTGAATATTCATACTTGTTGGTGATCAGGGGCAGCATCTTCATGTATGTAGCTCTGTAAACTGGCACGTCAGATTGTCCACAGACCCTGATCAGTGAGCATGTATGTAGCAGGGGTTGGTGACCGTAAGTCTGGATGTTGAGGCAGCCAGCTAACGTCCACTTGTCTCTCTGGAGGTCATGATCGTGGTTGGTGGCCAGGCACCCAAGGCCATCCGCAGCGTGGAGTGCTATGACTTCGAAGAGGATCGCTGGGACCAGATCGCTGAGCTTCCCTCCAGAAGATGCAGAGCAGGTGAGCCGCATGATCTCCCGGGGAGCCAGCTGTCCCCTAGCTCCCACTCCCACCCTGCAGCTCTCTGCAGTGTGCTGAAATTCTGCTCCCTGTTTCTGAAAACATTGTGCATTCCACACTCCCTTCCTTTCCCTTCCCCACCTGCGTACTTTCTAGCTGTATCTTCTGGGGTCAGTTCTTATGTGCTTAGGGACTTTAGGCTAATGCAAATATTTGCTTGACACAACAAAATTAGCAATGCAAATCTGAGAAGAAATCCAATGAGTCCCATAGTGACTTCCAAATATCACAAGTTGGAGATCACCTTCTCTGTTAAACTATCAGTATTTATATGCCTGCCTCATTCCCACATTGTCACTTATTGAAATGTGAGTCATCAGCTGTTTGAGATGACCTTGATGCCTTGGTTTCCTGTGCCTCAGGTGTGGTGTTCATGGCTGGCCACGTGTATGCTGTGGGCGGGTTCAATGGCTCACTGCGCGTGCGGACAGTGGACGTGTATGATGGGGTGAAGGACCAGTGGACGTCCATCGCCAGCATGCAGGAGCGCCGCAGCACGCTGGGTGCAGCCGTGCTCAATGACCTGCTCTATGCCGTGGGGGGCTTTGATGGCAGTACTGGTAGGTCCTGGACTCAGTCACCATCCAGCCTGAGACATGTGCTCCATGTTACTCTGGTTTGAAGCTTCCCAGGTGGCACAGCAGTAAAGAATCCTCCTGCCAATGCAGGAGACATAAGATGCAGGTTCGGTCCCTGAGTTGGGAAAAATACCCTGGTATAGGAAATGGCAACCTACTCCAGTATTCTTGCCTGCAGGATTCCATGGACAGAGAAGCCTGGCAGGCTACAGTCCAAGGGGTCACAAACAGTCAGACGCAACTGAATAACTGAACGCACAACCCTGGTTTGCTCAGCCAGCTCTTGGGCCAACCTTTGGTCTCTCTGTAGTTACTGTCCCAAGAACATACCCATCCTTCCTCCGCTCCCAGCTTGTGTGTCAGAGTCACACCTTCCTACACACACAATACTGTCCATATGCTCTCATTTCTAGGTTCCAGGAAGTATCCTACCCTCAGAAGAGTCCCTTTTTTCCTTTCTAGTGTCTGGGAACTCATTTACTCCACAGATAAAACATAGAGCAAGCTCAACTGGAGGGTGTCTCGGGACTGTGATCTGAACCCTCTGCTGAACAGACAGGAGAGCTGAGGTTCAGTTGTGGGAAGAGACTTGGCTTGAGTCACACGCCTTTCTCCATTGCCCTTCCTGCTGCCCCACCAAAGCTGTGCAAGACTGTTGACACTGCAGAAGCGTGTTCACCTCGCTCCAAAGTCAGAATCAGAAACTATTAATACTGGTGGACATGGACTTGGAGAAATTATCTTACCTCTCTGTAAACACTTAACTCTTTTGGTCCCCAGTGACATGAAAAACAATACACTTTATCCCTCTGAAATTTCCTTTCTGTCTTCACTAGTTGGTAACCTTTTGCAACCTTCTCTTTGCCTCTTTCATGTAATTCCAAGTTATATAGCCCCATCCGGAGGCTGCTTCTAGTGAGGGGAGACTGGGAATAAAGAGAATAAAGGATAGTGGGGCATTGTTTCTTGTAGGCATTGCTTTTGACTGCTAGTAGAAAACCTGACTAACGCATAGCTTAAACAAATGAGAGCTTTTGTTTTACTTGTGAAACAAAGTCAGAGGTTGGCAGTTGCTGACTTGGTTTAGTTGTTCAAGGATCTTGGGCCAAGATCTTGCAGAGTCTCTTAGACTTGTCCTCATGTCACAGGGTGGCTGTTATAGTTCTTGCCAAAATGTTTGTATTCCAGGTAGCAAGAAGTAGGTGGGGTGGGGGGAAGGGGTCAGGGCTGAGAAGGGGGGCTCTTATCAGAAAATCAAAGGCTATTTCAGAAATCCTGCTTAGATTGCATTGACTTGGACACCCCCAGCTCTAAGGAAGTCTGGGAAGACAAGTTTTCATCTTTCTAGCCTCTAAAATTGAGGAAGACAAGGGGAAAGAGGGTTGAAATAGGTGTTCAGTGAGGCAATCTCAGGTATTTAGTCCATTCTGTGGTTTTATGATTTACTTTAGACCCTCAGTCTTCTCACAGCCCACTCTCTAGGTAGGTCTTCGTGGTCCCCTCAGACAGACACTGCAGGTGTGTTTATGGAGGTGCCATGGGATGCATGGTGAGGCAGAGGTAGTGCTGAGTCATACTCCCCCGGGTTTTCGGCCCCCAGGTCTGCACTCTTGCCCCATCCTCACTCTCAGCCCAGCAGGGTGAGGCCTGGCGCCATAGAAACCTCACGAGTCGCTTGTCTCCCAGGCCTGGCCTCGGTAGAAGCCTACAGCTACAAGACCAACGAGTGGTTCTTCGTGGCCCCGATGAACACACGCCGTAGCAGTGTAGGCGTGGGTGTCGTAGAAGGTAAGGGGCGACAGCAGACGGCTTCTTTTCCTGCCCTGGCCCCCGGGCCTTCTTCCAGTGTCCTGGCTCTGTTCCTCCCCTTTCTGCCGAGTTGGGTACTAGTATCCTGATTAGCAGATGATAGGAGTTGAGACTCAGAGAGGTGTAGCTACTGGCCCAAGTAGGTGAGCTGGACTGGGGGTACCAGGAGGAGCCTAGAGGGAGAATGCTGGGCTCTCGTTTTGGCTATTTATCTATATTACAAGTTGGGGAGTCCAGAGTCAAGATATAACCCAGGAGTACAGTGTGTTTGGGAGGGTGAGAGTCAGTTGTTCAATCAATTTTGTCCTCATATTTTATGTTGAGCAGTGTCAGCAGAGCCCTGAGTAAGGTGGGTGCCTTTCCCCAGTTCTGATTAGTCACTGAAGGGAAGGTTGTTGCTGGGTCCTGCTCAGTCAGGAAGGATGTGTGTGGTGAGGTAGGAAGAGGGGTGCGGTCTGGGGCCTGGCTGGACAGTGCACTGGAGCGCCAAGTGCCTTCATATCCAGTTTCTCATTGTGTTCCTAAAACTCTCTCGAAGGAGAAGGGCAGGACTCGGATTTCCTCTATTCTCCAGAAGGGGAAACTGAGTCCCAGAGGAGTAATCAATGTGCCTGTCCCACACTGGTAAAGAGCACAGTCACTCCTTGAACCCAGGTCTTCAGATTCTAACTCAGACCGTTGGCAAATGTTATTAATAACTGAGAGGAGTTTTAGAAATATGTATGATTTCAACATATTAAACCATAGAGTATTATTTGTACTCAACTGATATGCTTCACAGGACAACACTGACTTATTAGCCTGTCCTGAAGTGGGAATTTAGTGGAGACTCTGCATTCACACAAGTACACAGGCATTTTCTCTTTCTCACGGGTACACACAGCTCATACACGTGCTTCGAGGAGAGTGTCGGGCAGGGAGTTAGACATTAATAGAAATGTAATTGTCTCTTGCTGCATCTCTTGGTCTGTACCAGTATTACGTAGTTTAAATTTTAATTTAAAAGTATATTGTTCTAACAAACAGAACGAGTCACCTTAGTGAGTGCAAGGATTTTGTCCTCCTACCAAGATAAATTGTTTCTTGCAATCTCATCCTCCTGGTGAAACAGAAATTGATTTGTCTGCCAAGCGTAAGTGCTTTGTCTAGCCACCTTCCCATTTCCCCCCTTGCTCCTTAGTCAGGAATATCAAACAATAGTGTAGGGGTTAAAAATAGTGTATCCCTGAAAGGAGAAACCTTGAATTGGTATTTTTTCAGCTGACACAGAGTTGAGATGGTTGATGGGAGTTAGAGGAGATGCCTTCATGGCGCTCATCAGAAATACTCCCCCTGACCCCCTTGACAGGGACTTCTATAAGCTTTTCTGCATGGCAGAAGTGCTGTGCGGTGATAGCACACCCCGTCAACACGGAGGACAGACTGGGGGTTTATTTATTTTCTCCATCCTGAATCTGAAGCTATTTCGGCTGCTGCCTCCCTCTCCTCATCTCCTTACCACGGCGTCACAGCCTGACCGACAACTGGGGACAAAAACAGGAAAACCAGGATCTTTAGCTACCGGCTATCCTGGAGAATCTCTACGTAGAAAAAGAGACCGTGAGGCTGAGAGATGAGGCAGAAGCTCCCAACAGAGCAGAGATGGTGTATTTTAGAGACTGGGGCTGCCCTCAGGAACGTCTTGTCTCCTCCACACCCGTGGCCTGTCTCCTCCCTTGTGATGAATAGCTGTCCAGGCAGGTGGTTACCTCTGAGCCAGCACACACCCCGAGAGTAGCCTGGGTCCTGGGGGAGCCTGTCTGAGTCAGGGTTTTGCTTTCTGTCTCGAGAGCAGAAGAGCTGGTTGACAGGGCTCTGAGACAGAAAGCAAAACCAGGCTCAATGATAGAAGAAGAAATAATTTTACATTCGATGCAGTAAAGTCTTGATGGTAAAACATGGTTCTTAGCATGAGAATCTCTTTCTGACTGAAAATAATTGCAGATTTTTCACATACTGGTTGTATTCTTGGTGTGTCTTCATTAAGAAAGTACATATTGACCAAAAAGAATCTTTTGAATAGGTAACCTTTTAAGTAGATTTGCATCTGGTGGTATTTATTTAGTCTGCAGCTAGTATACATCCTTATTATACACTTATTACAGTGTAGATCCTTATTAGGACCCCAACACACACACATACACACACACACACACACACCCAACACACACATACACACCCAACACACACACACACACCCACGGAATCCCACTGCATTCTAAGACTACATGTTAAACCCAATGTTCACATCTCTTTGGGAGAGCTCAAATACCAGTTTCCTGCCCCCTTGCCCAACCTCACCACCATCCTTAGGCCAAAATGATGCTCTTCGATAATAGCTTATGGTGCTTTATTTTAAAAATAGATGATGGTCAGCAGAAAGTAACACAACACTGTAAAGCAATTATCCTTCAATTTTTTTTTTTAAGTTTAACTTGAATGTAATCCAATAGATCAATATTTTTCTTTAGGATTACACTTTTTGTTTTTGGTTAAATAAACCTTTGCCTATTCCAAGATAAAGAAAAAAAAAATAGATGGTGGTGCTCCGGGGTTCTTGTGCATGGCTCAGAAATTGTAAGGGGATCTTACAGCAGATCAATTCCAGCCACTCCAGCCCAAAGTGCACACAGAGCACTCCATTCACACACTTTGCCTGCCTGGGTGGTAGGTAGAGTACAAAGCATGGTGAAGACAATGTTTGGGTTCCTGTTGGAGAATATGTTTCCATATTTGTTCTGTTTGCTGTTGTGAGCCTTTAGCCAGAAAGTCTGCCAGCCTGGCTGCAGCGGGGGCCCTTAAATTTTCCATCTCCCCAGTGCCTTGTTCTGGAGAAAATCTAATATAGTTCACCAGTGAGAATATGTTGAGCCCTGGTGATGCCAGGCCATAGCTTTGCACGGGGTGTTTGGGGTGCTTTTTGAGATAAAGCTTCTATACTGCTTTGAGGAGGAGCCCAGGGCTTCAGAGGAAGTAGGAGGCAGAATCATGAAGGATGCTTGCTCTGGTTGGGAAGTAAGTCAATTGGTCTTACTGGGGAAGGAGCCCTGAACCCTGATGGAGGTGAGGGTGTGTTGGTGGGTTACAGACGGAATTTCAGCTATGCTCCAGTTCCATGCCAGGGTCCGAAGCACTCCACACCCCTGGCCACTTTGTCTGTTCCAGGGAAGCTGTATGCCGTAGGGGGCTACGATGGGGCCTCTCGCCAGTGCCTGAGCACCGTGGAGCAGTACAACCCAGCGACCAATGAGTGGACATATGTGGCAGACATGAGCACTCGCCGCAGCGGCGCAGGTATGGGGTGGGGTAGGGAGTTGGGGTTCAGGGGGCAGGCCGTGTTTGTTCTCACCGTTGGGTCTGGAGTCCAAAAACTTGATGTTCTACCTTATTTTCCCTCCCTCTTGTCTGCTTTCAGTGTATGTAATCCCACTCGCACCTTTGCAACGAGTTAACCTTTCTCAGGGGGATCCCTTTGTAGAGAACCAGTGGGATCATATTCCCTTCATCGTCATCTCTTCCATTTGTTTGGAGGTGTCCACATCTCTTGAAAGTGAAACTTGCTGTGTGCCAGGTGCTGTCCTAATAAGCACTTTCTACGTCTCATTTATGTTTAATCCTCATCACAGCCCTGCAAGGGTTCACAGTATAGCTCACACAATGTAACTCCACTCAGCAGATTTAGAAAGTGAGTCAACCAGGGGTTAATTAGCCCAAGGTCCTGTCACTCGTCATTTTCATTAGTCACTGGCAGAGTCAGGATTCCTTCTCAGGTCTGTCTCCCTTCAAAGTTAGCTTTTCCTGACCTCAGATGATCTGAGTCTTGTGTTTATGAAGTCCCAGTCTTCCCTGGAAAAGCTAAAGCTTGCCTGTCTTTGTCTTAGGGGGTCAAATGTCAGGTTTGTATTTGGAGATAAACTGGTGTCTCTTCCCCAACTTTTCTTCACGTCAGCCCCCTCCTGGGGGAAGACCAGGAGCGTTGGGATTTTCCAGGAAGTGGAGCAGCAGCCCCTTCTTCCCTGCTTTGTCTGCCCCATCACGTGGGGGCCCAGGGGAGAGGGTCTGGGAGGGCAGGCGGAGGCGCTGGGGGCTGGCACCTGCTCTCTGTCCCCGGTTCCTGTGGCAGTGGTGACTGAAGACCACCCTGGCTGCCGGGTAGGCCATGTGACTTCTGGGAAGGGAAGCCACAACTGAGAGCTTTTCCCCACAATGCTAGTACTTTATCTTCTTTGTATTTTTGAAGATTGAGTTGTGATCTCATTTTATACCACCAAGCACATGACCACTTCCTCAGCATTCCTTGAAAATTAGGCTGTTTTATTTTATTTTTTTAAGCTGTTTTAATATTTTTTCAAGAATCACTGTATACTCACTCACTAGTTAGAAAAAAAAAAATGTATGATTCCATTTAAGAAGCATTTGTGTTTGGAAGGCTATTTTTAGGGAGCTTGTCTCTGCCGATCATGATAGGTTGGCCCTTCCTGAACACACAGCACATGCGTGGAGGGCAGGAGGCCTGGACCTTGGTTCTGGGTCCACTCGAGCATGCTGTGTGGTCTTGGCCTCCGCTTCTTCAGATGTGAAATGAGTGGGTTGCAATAGGTATTCCCGACGGTCCAGTTCAGTTCTTATCTCCTGATCCTCCTTCCTTCACAGGGCTCTTTTAGCAATTTCAGTGGATAGTATTGCTAGAGTCTTCTTTGTTACTTACTGGAAACCCTGTGTGTGACTGAGGTGTGAGAGCTAGTGGTCACAGCCCAGGGAGCAGCGGCAGCTCCTGAGGAGCAGAGCGGCACTCAGAGGTGTGTGGCTGTTCCCGGGAGCGCCTGGAGCAGAAGGTGTGGAGGGGCGGCCCTGAGCAAAGCCGAGCACAGAGCCACCTCAAGAGTTCAGCCTCCTCCTGTGGGTGGAGCTGCCTTTGGAGGCCTTACTGCACTGTGTCGGGCTGCCCAGGGGTCACTGCTGAGTGGATGTCCCTCGGGCTGCTCGTGCCTCTCACCTGGGCCAGAGGCCCTGGATGGTGACGAGGGAGGCNGTACAGGTTCCAGGCCTCCTGGTTTCTGGTCGCGGCAGCCAACCTGAGCCTGGGACTCTGTGCTCTGCCTTTCAGGGGTTGGGGTCCTCAGTGGGCAGCTGTATGCCACAGGTGGGCATGATGGGCCCTTGGTGAGGAAGAGTGTCGAGGTTTACGATCCTGGAACAAACACCTGGAAGCAGGTGGCAGACATGAACCTGTGCCGACGCAATGCAGGTAATATGATGGCTCCTTCCTGTTTTCCTTGTGGGGAGGTTGTGGGTGTTTTCTCCTTGCAAACACTGGCCCTAAAAGAGGTAGAATGGAGAGCTCCCATGGCCTGGGGCTGAGCTTGTATCCTGAGCAGGGAGTGGCCATTTGCTGGGCAAGGAGAGCATGGAACCCCCAAAGCTAGCCAGAGGGCCCCCTCTTAGAGGCAGAAGGTTCCTTCCCTCCCAGTGAAGCACGATGACTTTCACTGCACATGGATGGATCAGACCCAGAGGAGCAGTGTGCCCAGGCCCAGTGGCTTTGTTGGGTAGCTAAGCCTAGAGCTGTGTGGACAGGGCCACACAATGACACTTGGTTTTATCTTTTCTTTGCTGATGTCTGAGAACCTCTCACTTTCCCCCAGAAACTGATTTCCTTCCTTTCAGTGGTATCCATGAAAGGATTTGTGATCCATTCTCCAAAAGGACCACTTTCCTTATTCTCTTGTTTGTATTTCCTGTCTCTCCTTCCCTTCCCCTCCCCTCCCCTTTTCCTTCCAGCAGGAATGATTTTCCTTCGAGTGTTTAGGGTTTTGTTCTTGGAGACTGATACCTCTATTAAACCATTTCCTTTTAGACCTTTGCCCTATGGGTCATGTCTTATGTTGGTATATCTTGCTTTATGCCTTCTCACTCTGTTCAAGTGTTGGCTTAGTCCAACTTCCCTGGCTGAAAATACAAGCAGGTGACTTTCAGGCATACTTATTTCCTTTATACTCAAATTACCTGCTTGCTAAACCCATTTGCAGCTGACTTGTTGAAAGTGTAAATAGAGGGGAGTTTATTAATTTGCTCATTGTCTAAGCCTGCTGTGATATAACCTGGCATTTGGCCTTGAGCCACATGAATGAGGAATTACAGAACCTTCAAGGCAGCTAATGCAAGAATTAGGTTTAGATGTAAATGCGTGTGTATGCACACATTCGCATATAGATATTTCTATTTTTTATAACAAAAATGGAATCTTGCTGTAATACTGCTTTATTAAAACCTGCCTTTTTAGATCCACTTTACAATCTTTTATGAATGTCTGATTATAACACTAAGCCTATTTACATAATATTATTTTAAATGGCTGTAACATAATTTAAAGAGCCAGGCTGCTATTGGACATTTAGGTCATTTCCATCTTTTCTGTAAGTAATGCTTTGGTTATTATAAATAGCCTTTATAGCTAATTAATGCACACATTTAAAATTATTTCTTAGAATAAAAGGTCGGAAGTGAAATCTTGGATTCAGAGGGAGTATATATGTTTTTGACATCACCCAGGAAAGTGGTGCCTTTTATGCTTACCAGTATTTGAGAGTATGTTCACCAACACTGGTAATTACTACTTTCTGAGCATCACCCACCCCTGTATTGGGCTTCCCTGGTATATCAGGTGGTAAAGAATCCCCCTACAATGCAGGACACCCCAATTCGATTCCTGGATCTGGAAGATCCCCTGTAGAAGGGATAGGCTACCCACCCCCGTATTCTTGAGCTTCCCTGGTGGCTCAGATGGTAAAGAATTCACCTGCAATGCAGGAAACCTGGGTTCAGTCCCTGGGTTGGGAAGATACCCTGGAGGAGGGCATGTTAACCTACTCCAGGATTCTTGCCTGGAGAGTCCCCAAGGTCAGAGGAGCCTGGTGGGCTACAGTCCATGGGGTCGCAAAGAGTCAGACATGACTGAGCAACTAAGCACACAGCACAGTCCCTGAATTAGGGCTTCCCAGGTGGCAAAAGTGATAAAGACTCCAGCTGGCAGTGCAGGAGACATGGGTTCAGTCCCTGGGTTGAAAGATTCCCTGAAGGAGGTCATGGCAACCCACTCCAGTATTCTTGCCTGGAGAATCCCCATGAACAGAGGAGCCTGCTGGGCTAAAGCCCATGGGGCCGTAAAGAGTTGAACCCAATTGAGCATCTGAGCACATAATCCCTGAATCTTATTTTGAAAAAAACACAGAATATTGGACTGTGGCCTTTTAAAGTCTTAATGAGCAATACTTACATTTTCCTACTCTTGAGTCCTTGTTACATGAGACCTTGCCCCCAAACCAGCTGCCTCTGAGATCAGGGTGGGTGGAAAGCCTTTTCCCTGAAAACTGTATGTGGATTTAGACACCAGTTGTATGAAGGGATCACAAGCACAACCATTAGTGCCTCGCAGTGTTGATGAAACAGGGCTTATCAGGGAACCAAGCAGAGTAGAAGTAGTGTGGGTGAGATCCCCTGAGCTGTCTTAGCTCAGACTGAGCATGGGAGGCCTGTGTGCCTGTGCAGTAGAACGGGGCCTGTACCTCTGGTGCTCTGTGCCAGAGCAGGGAACCTCTGTGGGCCTGTATCGTTGTGAAAGCTGCCTGGTCAGAGACATGACCTTGTTAGGAGAGGGGCTCCTCAAAGCCCAGTAACTGTTGGGTATTCATTCGTTGAGCAGACTTAAAACTGAGGCGCCAGGTATCTATTATGCTACCACCACGGGAAGGAAGGACAGCCCCAGGGCAATCTAGACTTGTCTCTCGCCCACGCTCTTGTGCTCCTGCTCGCATGCCTCCTCTGGCCTCTCTTTGATTCCCAGGGGTCTGTGCAGTGAATGGGCTCCTGTATGTGGTTGGCGGGGATGATGGATCCTGTAACTTGGCTTCAGTGGAGTACTACAATCCTGTCACTGACAAGTGGACGCTGCTGCCAACCAACATGAGCACAGGGCGGAGCTATGCAGGTCAGTGTGCTCCACCCCACCCGTACCCCCACAGCAGGGCCTGGGATGGGGTGGGGCAGGTGGGGCCCAGGTCAGTTTGCTTAACTTGGGACCAAGTGCCTCCTCCGGGGATGGCAGATGATTGTCACATGTCACCACTCCTTCATGCTGTGCCCACGACAGATACCTGAAATTAACACTCATTTCCCCAGTGAAGTGGAAGGTAGCCTCCTAACTCTTCTTAACAGCGTTCCAGGGAATCCCTTCCAACGGATCTCAGTTGTCATAAGAGGTTTTAGAATTTCGTTGCCCTTCCTGACCAGCCTCCAAAACCAGGAAGTACAAGCTAATGTACATGTAAGTGATAAAAGAAATGTGCTACACAGGCTCTAGGACATGACATGTGAGAAATGGCAGAGTTAGGGAATACTTTCTGGAGGAGACAAAGCCTGCTTAAACTTAAAGGCTGGGTCACAGCCACACAGATAGCTGTTTTTTTTACCAGGTACCCACTCCCTGCACCACAAAGCAGTGTGTTAGATATGGTAACTCTTTCACAGCTTAGCTATTTCCCCTCATGTCAGACATTAAGTAGTTCTCAGAGTCTTCTTTTGTTGTGATAAATAATGCTCCAGTAAATAACTTTGTTTATAAATCTTTACCTACAAGATATTCTTTTCAGCAACCCTCTGGTTGAATGAGACTGTATCCTTCCATTTTATAGATGATGAAACTGAGGTTTGGAATGTTTAAATAATCTTTCCAGGATTATGTGACTTAAAAAAGTGTCAGAGTCAGAATTCAAACCCAGTCCTAAGCCTATGCCTTTTAAGAGGCTGGAGGGAGGAGGGAGGAAAGAAGTTACTGTAGAAGTGGTTTTTTTTGGCGTGTGAAATCAGTTCCCTGACCAAGGATTGAACCCATGCCCCCTGCACAGGAAGCACAGAGTCTTAACCACTGGACTGCCAGAAAAGTGGCTATGGAGGCTTATTCCTGGTGGGGTGTGTGTGTGACAGTTTTGGTGAGGTGTAGGGCACAGGATCAGAGTTGGTGGGGCTGAGGTCAGGGGTCTCTAGGGAGACAAGAAAATATATCTATGTAGCTCAGCTTCTTGTATCTGGTTCTCCAGAAACTGGAAGAGTTGAGCTAACATTTATTTATTGAGCACATACAGTATGCCAGTCATTCTCCTAGTATTTTATGACCATTATCACTCACTATGACTCCAATGGCATTCTTATTTTGTGTTTCATTAGAAAGGTCATTATTTCATTTTGTTTGGAGTTTAGTGCAAAGGAAGACTATGCCGTGCAGGTTCAAAGGGCTTTGTATTGCATTCCGTCTGCCCAAGGCTTCAATTAATGAACTTATTTGACTTTTTTTTTTTCCTCATTGAGGATTTTTATCAACTAAATAGAAAAGATTTCAGGGCATTTTGGTCCTAGAGTGATTCTGTTCTCACTGTTACTTATTAAAACCAGCACTATCATTTTCTCTCTGAAGCTGAAGTGAAAAGTGCAGGGCATTTTCCTATATGAGGCAGGGAGGCCAGTGAACAATGCCCCCTTGGCTCCACGTGAGTCTTACTGAGAGGGGAAAGGGCAGGTGTGAGTGGTTAGAGTTTTGGGTATGTGCTGAGTATTTCATGTCCATTTCTTTACTGTTTGCTTACTCCAGAAGTAGGTGGGAGGGAGATGAGCAGATGTGTAGTTTATGTTCAGACCCATTGACTGAGTGAGTCTGTTATCTTAGAATCTAAGGAAATGGCCTGACACGCAAAGATTTATGGACAAAGTTATTTATTGGAGCATTATTTATCATAGCAAAAAACTGAGAACTACTTATTGTCAGATGTGAGGGACATAGCTAAATAAGCTGTGGAATATTTATACAGAAGACGTGTTTTCAATATAAGGATATGTTTGTGACAGGCTGTTAGGTTAAAAAAAGGATGATGCAGAATGTATGTACCATGTGAGCTCGGTTGAGCAGTCCTGGGTCTCGGGGGTTGGAGTAGCTCCTGCTTACAGAAATGGATACTGGAGTCACATCTGAATTCAAGTCCCAGCTTTGCCACTAGCCCTGGTCCTCTGGGCAAGCCAGTCAGTCTGATTGAACCCCTGTTTTCTCATTTGTGAAATGAAAATAAAATCGTACAAGCCTCTTGGGGCTGTTGTGAGAATGAAATGTGAGAATATGTGGAAAGCGCCTAGCACAATGCCTGTCTGGCAGGTAGAAACCACTCAGTGGCTGATTATGACTATCATTAGAAGTCAGGATATATTCCAAAAAAGAGAATGGTGATTCTCTTTGTATGTAGGGATTAATTTTGTTTTCTTGGTGTTCTTCTGTGTTATCTAAAATTTCCATAATGGGAATATTTTATTTTATAATCAGAAAGCTTATATAAAAAGCAATACAGGAGCCTGCTTTTTAAAGAAATGCTGCCTTGAGAAGGAGGAGCCTCAGGTGCAGGCAGGATGTTCTGAAAGGCAGACAGCACATCTGGGTCTGAGGACTTGGATTCTGCCACCTCTGATCTTTTTTCTCTGAACCTTTATCCAGATATCGACATGAAATGCATGCCTCAACAGAATCTCACCATTTGGGTGTCCTGGACTTTCTTTTAGCAATGTTCTCTCAATCTCATTTTCAACCAGATTTGATAGTCTAGTCATGGGAATATGTTAAAGTAAGGCTCCTAGTTACACCTTCCCTGTAAGTTAGAATTTGGTTCAGCTGCAGGTACCAGAAAACCTGTCAGATACTTGCTTAAATAAGGAAGTATCTTATTTGTATGTATGTATTTGTCCCAGGCAGAGAGGAGTCCCTGGCTAGCCTGGAGGTTCAGACTGCAACTGAATCAGGTTCCTCCTGTCTTTTCTGTTCTGCCAGCTTTATGAATAGCTCCTGCTGCCCCTTGCACCTTACGTGAGCTTCTTCCAGACAGGTCAAGGGAGAAAGTCAAAGCTGCAGCACTGGCAGACTTGTATTTACAATTATATGGGCCAGGAGTGTAGCACCTCCAGCTGCAAGGAAGTCTGGGAATCTGAGCTTGAAACTTGCTACTCTCAGTAGCAGAGGACAGCAAGTAGAAGGGGTGTTGGGTGAGTCAGCCTGCAAATGTCTGCTGCACAGCTGCAGCCCATTACATGTAAGATTTTAGGCTCATAAGTTAGCTGTTGAGTGTGGTTCAACTTGGCTAAAACAGTAACACAGACATGTTTAGAATGTTTATCCACATGTAGAATTTAGCATTGGAGGGATCTTTCAATTAGATGGGCTTCCCTTGATAGCTCAGTTGGTAAAGAATCTGCCTGCAATGCAGGAGACCTCAGTTTAATTCCTGGGTTAGGAAGATCCACTGGAGAAGGATTAGGCTACCCACTCCAGTATTCTTGGGCTTCCCTTGTGGCTCAGCTGGTAAAGAATCCATCTGCATGATTTACCCCAAATGAATTGATTTTATGTAGAATTTCTGACAGGAAAGAAGAGTCATACAAATTTTGTCTCAGAAAGGTAGAGAAAATCAATTCTTTTAGAATATGATTAATGCTAAGTTTAATTAAAAAGTTAGAAGGAAGAATGCTGTTACACTATGCAACTTAATTTTTAAGAGCAATTTTCTAATTCTAGGAACTAAAGTTTCTTTTTATTTTGCTTTTATAATTAAGTACTACCTGAAACAAATGATTAAAATATTCTTAAAAATTTGAAATTATTATAGATTCACACATAGTTATAAGAAATAATTCAGAAAGGAAATCATGTCCTTGTAGGAAATATTTTTAAAAGGCACTTTAAATATTTCAAAGATGTCTGATTCTAAATAGATACCATTTAATTTGTATTTTTACTGACTTCATACACTCAGATAAATGTACTTTTTTGAGAAATGTTGCTTTTTTGAGTTGATACTAATGAATATTTATAATTAAGAAAGGGACAAAGCCACAGATAGAATCCTAGAAAGTACCAAAAATAAGGAAATGAGAAGAAGCCAGTGAAAGTGGGAAGGCAGAAGAACTGAGAAAGATTGCTATGAAGTGCAAGGGGAAACATATCCTGTATTCAATATAATTTCTTCAAATATGTCCTCCACTTAACTGATTCTGTTTTCAACCTTATTTACACTGCTCTTAAAATTATTCATTGAACTTATTTTTAAATTATGTTTAAGTAAATAAATTATACAAATTGAAAGTGAGCCAAGCCATGTAACCACACACAAATCAAGAAATACATCACTAGAACTGCAGAGATCTTCACTGTGCTCTGCCCAAATCACTAAGCATGCTCTTACCAAAGTTAAATAAAATTCCGACGTTTGTGACCACAAAAAAAAAAAAAAAAAGAATCCATCTGCAATGTGGGAGACCTGGGTTCGACCCCTGGCTTGGGAAAATCCTCTGGAGAAGGGAAAGGCTGCCCACTCCAGTATTTTGGCTTGGAGAATTCCATAGGGTTGCAAAGAGTCAGACAGAACTGAGCGACTTTCACTTTCACATTCAGTTAGATGACCTTAAATACATGGGAACGAAGCCTAAAGAGGTACATGGACTTATCTGAAGCCACAATGCAGCTTGAGTGGTGGCCGAGCTAGGATGGAAATTTACTTGTTCTTGCTGCCGTGAAGTCAGTCCATTGTTCTTGCCTGTTCATTTCCATGTCTGCTAAAAGGGGACGTGAATCACTCATCACTTCTCTTAAAGTGATACAAACTTAGAGCTGTGAGGTTTCCAGTGAGGGTGCTGAGTGCTGGAAAGAGGAGTCATTACGGTATGAGATGAGCTGGTGTGATGATGCGAGGTGAGACCTCTCATCTGTGGCCCTGAGGGACTGTGCTTTATGTGCTTTATCTTTAAGCATCTTGTAGGGACTTAGCTGTTAAGGCAGGAAGCAGCCGGCTGCTGACAACCTGAGTCCACAGGCCCTGCAGTGTTTGGGTATGAGTCATACCCATTACCCTTGACTGTGGCTTGGAATGCTGTTCATGAACTCCTTGAGACTCTGAATAAGTTTGCAGTAACTATTAATAATATGGTAACTTTCTCCCCCTTTCGTCTTAGGTGTTGCTGTGATTCACAAGCCCTTGTGACCCCAACTCCCACTGCCAGGAGGTGGAGGAAGGGAGGGGTGCTGCCTGTGACTCAGCGCAGCAGGACCACGCTGGTTGGATGCCACTCGCTGCCGGAGTCTGCAGTGGGGCGGGGACTGCCCTCCTCCAACTTGGCAGTATTGTCTGGGTGGGAAGACAGTGGTTGACCCCTGGCTCCCATGAGGTGTTTTGTCCCCTCCCCTGAGCAGTGGGTTCCTTGTAGTTCTGGCTGCACCTTTGAGCATTGTGTGTGTGTGTGTGTCTGTTTCTATAGGGGTATTAGAGAAGCTGGAACTTGTGTGTGTGTGTAGGGGTGTGTGTGTGTACGTGCGCGTGCAGAACGTTTTGCTTCACTGAGTTGGGGGATGATGACGGTCTACTCCATTTCTGTACTACTGATCCTTCTGCTATGCTAAAAAACAAGTCACAGAAGCCTCTCTTCTGGATTGGCCCGTGGGGACCGTGGGACTACTAAAGCTGCTGTCTACTGGAAGTGCAGCTGGACACACCAGGAATGTCCAGAAATGACTGGGCCCGGGTACTGGCCTAGACCACTGGCACTGTCTGCAGAAGAGTGGGGCTCTTCTGAAGCTGCCCTGTGTCTTCTCTGTGCTAGAACCAGGACCATGGGTTCTCCAGCCCCTCGGCTGGGTGCTCTTCCTTCACTTCTCCCAGAAATTCTTGTCAGAACTGTCTGGTCTCCGGGCCCCTGGTCTTTGATGTAATGGATTCCAAGTTTGGGAGATTTTGTGTCTCTTCAGCTGAGAAAACTAGCTCTTCAGTGAAGCACTGAAAAACACACTGGAGAAAAAATATATGGGAAACAAAAGCAACAAAACCAAGTGGTAGGGCTTCGGTCCTTGCCCATAGCAGTCTCAGAGAAGACCCTACTTCTGGGTTTTCCCAGGATAGGACAGCCTCTGTTTATACTTATTATCCGGGTTTAATTATTCAGAGCATCCCATTTTACTCTCATAAGTGTTCTGGTTTGGTGGTGAAGTAAAAGGTCACCCTGCCTCCAAACCCAAAGATAGGTTTTTCCTTGCACTGGATGGAGTCATGTGTGATTCACATGGACACGGATGACTTTAAAGGGGTGTACCGGCTGGCCCTGGCCCTCAGCAGTCTGTGATGAAGGTCCTAGGGTGATGATGACACCCTTGTCCTCTCCCCTTTTCCAGGCCTATACCGTCTCTACAGCCCTCAGAAATTCCACTCCTTGCTTCCATGAGGCGGGACATGGTGCTAGGCCCTGGATGTGTGATGTCTCTCAGGAATACTTGCATTTTGAGAGAGGAGCTTGATGAAAGCTTTGCTAATTCACAGGTAAAAATGATTAATGACAGAACTCCAGGGATCTATAGAGCGGTATTTGAGGGTGCATAGACTCACTTGCATTAAAAAGAAAAAGAACCTTAAAGCTGTACTGTTCCTGAACTAGCAAGTTGCTTATATTGGAATTTCCAGCATAAGGAGGGGAAATCTTATGTCTGGAGCAGCCTCACAACTTGGGGGCTGGGATTTACCCTGCCTGTTGTCAGGGTCCACCCTTAGGGAGCCAAGGAGCTTTATGAACCCTGACGTTGGACTTCTGATACAGCTGGGCCACTTCCAAGCAGATTTTGCAGGAGGCTGGCATTCTTCCCACTTCACCCTAAGTTAGAAACCCAGGACTCCCCCAGCGAGTTGGCCACTTTGTGTATTTACTGTATATTTATTGTGCACGAACCACTCAACTCTTTTGAGGGGGAAACATCTCCTTTTGATGTTGAGCAGATATTATATCAGTGAGATGTTTGGAGAACACCAAGGCACCCAGCGTCTTTAGCAGCCTTGGGAAGAGGCTGAAATATCCAGCTTTGATGGACCTGGAAGAACAGTTCCAAAGATCCAAAGAGATCAAGACATGCTGTTAGCTGGGCGTTCCGCCCTTACCTGGCACAGAGGTGGCTGTGGTTTCAGAGCTCTGCCTGCCTCTGGATCGGAAGCTGAAGGAATGTGCTTTCTGTTCCAAATGTTGCTCTCCTCCCTCTCTGAGGAAGGTTTGGGACTTTGTTTCAGGGTGTGTGTGTGTGTGTGTGTGTGTGTGCGCGCGCGCGCGTGTGCGTGCATGCGTGTGTGTTGGTGATAAGGTTGGGGGTTGGGGTCTGATGCATGCCGTCACACAGCTCCTGATTTCAGATGAAACGTGAAGTACCCCCCAACACTTAGAAGCTGAACTTTTGTGCTTATCAGGCTTGTGTAGGGGAGGCTACTGTTCATGGTCATCTTCCCAGAGAGGATCCCCTCCATGAGAGCTAGCTAGCGTGTTTTCTGCTTTTGGATTTTTGCTGTTGGCCTCTTCTTACGTCTCCCTGCCCAGGAAGTGCTGCCCTTGTTGGCGTTGTTCTGAGGCTGTGTTCATCTCACCTCCATGCGTCATTTCTCATGGGGACTAGAACACTGGTATGTCATCACCAAAAAGCCAATGTGCTGTATCTGCCCACAGATGCCATCCAAAACTAGCTCTCCTTTGACCACTATATGATTTTCTCCCTACGGTGGGCACAACAGACTTATTTTCAAGTCTGTGCTGGTCATGTGGTAGGTGAGACCCCCATACCCCTCTTCTGACGGCCACAACTGCTTGTGAATGCAGCTTTGCCAGTGGTGTATCTGAAGTCTGATCACAGTGATGAAATGGAATTGCAGCCCAAGGTTAGAAGCAGCTTAGACTCTGCTTGGATACTGATTTGGACAACAGAGAAGTCAGACTCTGAATTCCAAAGTTATTTCTCTTAAGCACCCAATGGCATCTCTCCATCTAAAAAGTTGCAGTATTATGCAAATGAAAGTGACCTCTTTTTCTGCTATGCAATAAGAATACTTAATTCTTTTTGTGACAAACCAGTTGCAATATCCCCTAAGATGCTTTCTGAGCTGTCTTACTTTGATATCTGTTGTGTAATGTTTGTATCTTCCTGAGCCAGATGCTTTCAAAGATTGCCTTTTTATAAAACTGAAGCTATAGCTTTCAGGCTAAAATTTTAATGTAGATATTTTTATAAAATAATTTTTCACAATATTTAAATTGCTTTTTATTATCCATGATAATGAAATGTTATGTTCTATTGTGTCATTCACTTGAACATCATTCATGCCTGTAGGTATTTTCCCTTTGTTTCTCACCTTACCCAAACTGATTTTTCAGTAGCTCCAGGCTGACTTGGAAGCTTCTTTCTTACAACAGATGCAAGGGAGATTGCTTAAAAAAAACACACAAATCCCTGGAGTTGTTTAGGGTTTAACGTTAAGCCTAACCCAGCACTTACCCATCTATGATGCCTGTCTGCTTTTTCTGGAGACAGGCTTTTGGCAGGAGTGAGGCAGGGTGAGTCTGGTTGGCCCATCTCCTGGCATCTCTCACAATCTGGCCTGGAGTCTGGCATGGAGAAGCCCAGGGAAAGGCCTGCCCTTCAGCATATGCTCCAAGGAGGTTCTAGGTCCAGCCGACTAGTCTTCATTCTTTCCTATCTCCTTGTTCTTCAGAGCTTCAGGCCTAAGCCCTTTGCTGCTGGATGATGTATGTCTGTTGAGAAAGCATTTTGTCAAGGAGCTTGAAAAGAGTGGTCATGGACCCTGCTAAGAATGTGATCAGCATGTGCTTTGCAGATGTTCATACTACATTTACAACTTACTTGTCTCTTGAAGCTGTGTCTACACTCCAGACTCTATTTTGTGTATTATCTGCCAATTAGTCTCATTTAAAGAATCTTTATTATTTTGGGGACAGGTGCCATTTGACTTGCCTCTGTGCTCCCCATTTGTACCTTGGTGGATCAATTTGGGAAGCTGAGCAAACTCATAATCCAATTAGCTGGAGTTTTTCTGTTTGCCTAGAGAGGCGAGGAGGTTAGAATGTATTATTATTATTTTTTTAAGTTTTTGCACTATTTAGAGTCCTAAGCCCCTCATGTTCAGCCACACTGTGTATCTAATGACCAAACAGGAGAGCTTGCAGCACCTCCGACATTTGGGAGTGTCAGAGGCCTCTTCCGTAGTGGATAATCACAACCTCAGAGCCCCTGTGCAGCCCTTGTCATGGGGCTCGTGACTTACAGATTCAGCATTGGCCAAGGCGGTGGTACATGGGACTGGAGCATTTGGAGCAACAAAGTGCCGCAGTGCTACGTTCTCACGTTTGGTTATGAGATTTCAAATTATTTTTCCCCCTTTTCAGTGGCAATAAGAACCTTTGCTGGACTTCTTGTTTAATCCGTACATAATGTGTAAAATACTTTCTTTGAAAGCAAATTCAAGGCACTGAATCTGTATGTCTGTGTGGGTGCTGTGTCCGTGTGGCTGTCCATTGGCAGGCAGACTTGATCCCTGACGCCCTGTACACCACACTGCGTGAGTCAGCCCTTGATCCGGTGTTCTCTGCTTAGATGGTAGGAACCACAGAGCTTGTGAAAGAACACTTGTCACCTGCTCCATCGGTTACAGCGCTAGCTGAGGAAAACAGTTCCTCACATGTACTCTTTTAACAGGACTCGTGTTCTAGTTTCCTGTAATTTATGTTCCTTTAATTTTAATAAAAGCTGAACTGTGAGAACCTTTCTCGGTATTTCATTTCTGTCACCCAGCCTCTCTACCCTGTCTCAGACATGAAAAGGACAGAACCACTCCTGCATGCTTTCAGTTAAAAAATGTTTTTTCTTCAAGATGTACTGGACAGAGTCTGGGTTCCTTTGGTGTTTATTGTCTGGCACAGTGCCAGATCCATGAAGCTCTTCAGGGAGGCCCAGAGAGGCCAGTCCCCTCAGGGGGATTCACGGTCATGTGGACAACTGCCCAGTGATCACTGTGAGGTGAGTGAAATGGTGTCAGGCACCCGAGGAGGAGGCAGAGATTTGGCTATAAATAAACGTTGATTTTTTTTTAAGTTTGTTAGAAGAACTAGAGATTGTATAGATATTTTGTTATGTTTGAATCATTAAAAATGCAAATATATTTTATCAAATATGCACAGCTGTTTATTAAATATGTTGACTTATAAAATATCAAAACACAGGAAATAATAGTCATAGCTAACATTTACTGAGTATTTGCTATGTGCCAGCACTTTTCTAAGTACTTTGCTTTTATCCATACATTTAATTCTTATCATGGTCTTCTGAGTTACTATTATTATCTTCGTTTTACAGATAAAGATGTGAGATGCAGAGGGGCTAGACAACTGCCTGAGGTAGCAGTGCTGCAGAATATTGGTCACTCTCCCGAGCCGTGTCCTTAGTCTTCTTGCTCCAGCTGTGAGGAGGGGAGGAGGGTGTGCTGAGAAGCACCAAGGAGAGGGAGGCCCCAGGGGTCCCTGGGGAAGTACAAACCTGGCTCAAGAAAAATACTGCAGCCTGAGTTTTCAGTCTTTTGGACCAGCAATGTCCCAGTGTTACATTAATGACGAATAATCACATTTGTTACTGTAGTGACAATGGCGCTAACCACTATTGATTGTATCCATCCTTGAACAGAAGCCGAGAGAGGTGAATCTAGTTGTCTGAGGGTGTGTTATAAGTGAGCAGGGGCGCAGACCCAGATGGAAGCTATTTTGGTCCACAACTGAGTTTGAGAATCAGGCTGAGAAGAGGGCTTAGGATGTGCTTGTTTCCATCATCATAGTGGCGAGCATTTATTGTACATTTGCTTAGCAGCAGGTCCTGGGCTTTAATGCCGACAGCACCTCATAGACAGGAGTGATGCTCAAGTCACAGGATCGCAGGGGCTAGTTAAGTGGCCTGTGGTCAGACAGAACCTTGAGAAGTGATGCAGACCCTGTCCTGCTAGGCTGCTTGCGGAGCTGTGGCATCCTTGATTCCAGTGGGCTGTACCTTATGTGAGCCTCCTAGGGTGAGGAAGTTGCCAACATCCGGTCCTCCAGGGCCATCAGGGCGGCAGAGCCCTGTGCCAGCCTGCCCTGGAACCACTCCTCGGTCTTGTCACCCCTGCTGAGAGGATCCTGGGGAGGGACAGATGAGCAAATGAGTGCTAGTTGGAGCACACACACCTTTCCCTCCTGTTGACCCTTTGACCTGATTTCTTCTTACCCAGAAGTTCCAGAGTGAAATCATATTTGGTAGCTTTTCTACTAATTTATTCTTCTACAATTTACAAATAGGGTCTTTTGACCCTACCTAGCTAGTTTATTTTAATACAAAATCTGTTGTTTCTGTCTGCCTCCTGAGATTTTCACTGAGTGGCCTGCGTCTCCTACTGACCACTCCTTTCTGCCCAGGCAACTTTCCCTATAAAGTTCTATATCAAGGAGGTGGGGCACCTGGCTGAGACTCTGGACATCATCCAGTCCAGCCCCTGTGTTTGTAGAAGAAGAGCCTGGGGCTCGGAGCTGTAGACTGGCCTGAGCTCCTGTGGCAAATCCAGGTACCCCAGGGGTCCAGAGAGGCTACAGGGCCACGCTGCCCGCCTGTACCTGAGGAGGCTCTGGGGCTGAGAAAAGGTAGTGACTGCAGGCTTGAGGGCCACCACCCTCTCTGGGTTAGGAGAGAGGTGAGGTAGGTGGTCCTGTCATGGCATGCCTGGTCTTTCTGAGATTCCTGTCCTGTGGTCACTGCAGCTTCAAGGCTTGTTCCAGATGCTCCCTCAGCTGTCTGTGTCCTTCACTAGCTGCAGATGGGAAGAACCCCTGGAAGGGGGGGTTCCCTGCAGGTGGCTCTGTGGCCTGCAGGGAACCCCTTCCCCCTCTCTGAGGCTCAGTTCCTTATCTATTACCAGAGGGCTCTTGTGTCCTTAGGAGCACTTACTCTACTTGCAGGGTCTTGTTCTTGCTCCCACCTGACTGGGGAGGAGACGAAACTCAGAGAGGCCAAGCTACAGTGGGGAGCTAGGATCTGAACCCATATCTTCCATGGAAGTAGTTTTAGATGACACTGCTGCACGTATTTAAGCTCTTAGGCCACTGGACCCTGCCAAACACATGCATGATCAAGACTGTTTGGTGAATCTTCTAACTGTGAGTTATATATAAGGACTGGAAAATTTGGCTTTAGACCTCTTTCCTTCTGTTTTCCTTCCCTTCCCATTCCCAGTTCCCAGCTGCCTCTGAGAGTGAACACCCCCATCCCATCTTTCCCAGTGTGGTGGATCTTTCATTCTCCTTTCACAATATGTTCTACAAACATTTATTCATTCAACAGAAATACATTCAGCACATTGTGTTGGCTACTTGAGATACAACTGCCAACCCTGAGGACTGGAGGTTGGAGTTGTGTAAGGGACACAGTTGGTAAACAGCAGGTACAGTATAGTGTGCTAGTCGGGGGCGGGCAGAGAAACATGCTCACCCAGAGAGACAAGCTCATAGAGACCTAGGGAAAGGGTGTAAGATTCACACAAAGGAAGAGAGAGAGAGACCAAGAGACAGACTGAGACACCGAGATAGAAACAGGGAGACAAGAGACACAATGAGTGAGATGCATGCACACTGCCAGAGGAGATGCCGTTTGTATAGACGTACATAGGCAAGCCAGACAGAGCCAGCATCATTTCTTAAAGTGACAGGAGACACATCTAGAGCTTCATATCAGAAGTTCTGAGTCTGGAGACATGAGTACAAATATGATTGGTCAGGTGGTTTAGAGCCAGTCTCTTTGCCTCTTAGCAGCAGTGCCCTCAACTGTAAGATACAGATGGTAGTACCAGTTTTGTGAGCTTTTGCAGAAGGTTACATGAAAAGACCCTGAAACAGAAGGCAGTCACTCAAGGTTCTGGGGAGACTGGGCCTGGCAGAGCAGACTCTGGAATGAGAAACCCAATTTCTGCAGTGACAGACAGCACAGAGAGCATCCTGACTGCATGCGGTCACCGCACCAGGTATGATGGAGGGGAGATAGACACAAGAGAGGATGAAGCTCTCTACCCTGAGTCTTGTCTGGGCTGGGGATGCACCCAGGGCTCAGCTTCTGAAGGTCCCCAAGGGAGACAGTGCAGATGGGGCCTGCTTTCCCCTGTCAGTCTCGTGGCTTCTGTTTGGCACAACTGTTGTTTCAACTCCTTTTGTTTCCTCCTTTCCTCTGGGTGATGATGGGGGCTTGCCTCATGAGTTTACTTCCTGCTCTAGGAGCAGAGCATCTCCCTGGATTTGATCCCACTGACTGTACAGAACATGGGATTTAGTAGGTACCTGTGTAACCCTTTATTCCTAAGGAATTTCAAATGTGGTCTCATTTGATTCTCAAAAAAGGCTCAATGAAGTGGCCACAGCAGGTTTTATTTTGGACAACGTGTCTCTGCCCATTATACACAATGGTCACTTTCTCAGTGCAGTGAGTGGGGAATTTGAAACACTGCTTGGTGCCAGCACATAGTAGGTGATTTATTAGCAGTAGCAATTATTACTCTCATTGTTCTCTTTATACAGATAGGGGAAATGAAGCTAGAAACAGGTGAAGCAACTCATTCAAATTCCCAATCATTTAAAGCTTGGACTTTATCACCCAAGACTGTGTTTGGCTCAGTGTAACAACAAAATTACAATAGTGGCTTTAACCAAAGAGTGGGTTCCCTCCCACCCCAATAACCACAAGTCCAGAGATAGGAGTTCCAGGGCTGGCATAAGCAGTTCCATGGTGTCATTGGGATCCCAGGTCCTTCTGCCTTTCTGCTCTTCCATCCTTAGCATGTTGTAAGATAGGGGCTCCATAGCTCTTTTCATATCTGCAGAAGGCATGAAAAAAAGAGAAGTGGAGGTAGAAGGTACGGTACTCATAAAAGGAAAGTAAAGTCTTTCCAGAAACTCCTGATAGTGTTCTTCGCAGCCCCCACAGCTGCAGGAGAGTCAGGGGAGGTGAATGCTTTTAACTGGGCACACTGCTGTTCCAATCAACCTCAGAGTTCTGCCTGGGAGAAAGAAGGGTAGAATGGACATTGGGTAGATAATTGGCAGTGTTGGCCAAGTCAAAGCTCCTATTAACCAAGTGCCATATGGCTCCTGCTCCAATGGTCAGTCTCCTTGGATCCAAAGCCTATGTCCTTTTGGTCCATTGTTCGGCAGTTATCTTGGCTGGACACTCAGCATGTGTGTTCAGCATCCGCTGGGGGGCTGCAGAGCAGGGGCTCTGGGGCAGGGCTGGGTGGGGAAGGCTCCCTCTCCTGCCTCATTCAGCTCTCTGCCTTGCTGTGTTGGCATCGAGAGCGAATATGCCTCTTCAGGATGAAGGAGACATTCTGAACAATGGAGACCTTTAAAAGCCTGTCACCGAGGCTTTAGGGACAGCTCATTTATTAGTCAAGGATGCTTTCCTGAAGCTGTGATTGAGGAGGCCTGTCAGCTGCAAGATCTACGACCTTTCTCCCAAAAATGACCCCTGTGTGCAGTGCCATAAATCTTGCTGGGCCACAAACTGGGAGGTGGAGATGGGTGAGATTTGGTGTTGGCTTTTTGGAGGCACTTCCACAACTCCCTTATCATCCTGCCCACACCCTCACCCACCACAAGCTATCTTCACACTTGATCATAGCCCAGCGAGTGGTGTCTGAGCCGTGCTAAACTGAAGGAGGTCAAGGAAATGATGTGCCAAGGGGCTGTCCTACGTCTGTACTTGCCAAGTGAGGCTCCTGCTTCACCATGGCAGTGGCATGGGAGGAGGTTCTATCTGAGCTTCAGAGGGGCTTGGCCTCTCCCTGAACCTAGTGAGGGGGTTGTATGGCAGCGTGGAGAGGGCCATAGAAAAACTGGATGATCTAGTTGCAAAGTAGAGCTTGACAGGGTGCTACAGTGTGTAAGAGCTAAGGCTCTAAGTCGGAGAGTGTGGGTTTAAACCCATGCCCACTAGACACTAGTAGGGGGACCCTGGCAAGAAAACCAGGCCCAGGCCCAGTCCCTCTGCGGATGAGGACATGGACAGACAGGTTGGCACAGGCATTGCACCCCAGTCCTGAGGGAGCCTATACTCTTGGGAGCTAATAGTCTCCTTGAGGGCCTTCCTTTGGTCCTGGGCCTCATCTCCTTCAGGCTGCACCCTGGGTCTGGGAGGATGGTATATGGGTGGGGGGAATGGCTGAGGCTACAGAGGGCATTCCAAATTATTTTTCAGGCACAGATCCATCATTTTAATGTACCCCAGCCTCGTATTTGAATGATTAACTAAGGAATGGTCTGTCTTAGTGCCTATGACTTCTGCAGTGCCCTGATAAGGCAACCCATAAAACCCTCTCCAGGCAGCTAGATAAGGTTTTATACATGTCTCAGAGTGGTTTGATTTCTAGCAGCTTCTAGCAGAATTTTTTTTGCATGGACCTGGGAAAATGTTAGGCACCAGGATCCTGTGAATGCAGACTGGGCAGGGACTGGAAGGGGCACTGGGGGACTCGGGAGGCCCAGGCAGAGACGGTGAGGTGAACAAGAGAACTGGGCTCTGGTGTGGTCTGAGTGCATAGTACAGTGAGGCCAGGGGTGCTCCTGGCTCTGGAGGGGCTTCAGTGGAGCCCTCCCCCTGCTGGCCTGGGTGGAGGGGCATGGGGCTCCTGTGCACCCTGTACCCTGTACAGGAGCTTCCCTCCCTGAAACTGTCCCTAGTTAGTCACTGCCTCTTCTGGGCTGCTTTTGCACTTTGTATGTATTCAATATGTGTTTATTCATTCAGTGCACATTAATCGAGCTCTTCTTGGATGTCAGGATTTACACCAGCTCTAAGGGTGTGGGGGTAAATGAGAGGGTCTCTGCCCAAGGGGGGTTCATGTCTGGTCATGCAGACAAAGCAATAAAGAAGGGATTAGATTCTGTGTGGTGCACATAAGGATGGGGTGAATAAATGGGCCTGTGGATGCACACAGAAGGGTCGGGGCAGTGTCCTGGAGGAAGTGGTGGTCAGCTAAGGTTCTACTTTGAATGGATGATAGATGATAGCCAGGTTAGTGTGGGGGAGAGAGGAAGAAGTTATAACAAGTATAAGGGCCCAGAGGCTACAGAGATGACCTTTTTGAGAAAACATAAGTTTTCAATATGTGTTTCAATATATCACAACTTCAACACAAGTAGTTCAATATGGCTGGATCATAGCGTGGGAGGAGAACGTACGGGAAGGATGAGTCTGAAGAGATGGGTAGGAGCCGTGTCATAGGAGGACTTGAAACCATGGGGAGGAGGTAATTCTCTTTCTTGAGGTCAGTGGGAAAACACTGGAAGTGCCTAAACTTGGGTTCTCCCCCAAATATACTCCTGTGTGCTGAGATATTCATTCAGAGTGTCACTAGTCCTGTTAGCTGAAACCCCCTTGAAGGAGAGAGGGAAGCAGGAGGAGGAGAGGGAGAAGTTGAACCATAATGTGATTGCAACAGAGGCCTCAGCCATTCAGCTGGGGATCTCTGGAGCTGGGAGGATCTTTCAGTACTGTTTGGTGTTGACACAAGGAGACTACTTTGAATCTTTGCAAAAATCAGTGATTGATCAAAAAGAAAAGGGCCAACTTGGCTCCATCAAAATTTAAAACTTTTGTCCTTCAAATGATACTACCAAGAAAATGAAGAGAGAACCCAAAGGATGGGAGAAAATATTTGCAAATCAAATATCTGCTAAGGATCTAACATCCAGAATATATAAAGAATTCTTACAACTCAACAAAAGAATCCTTACAACTCAAAACAAGAGTCTGAAATGCAGTACTTGGGTGAAATCTCAAAAATGACAGAATGATCTCTGTTTGTTTCCAAGACAAACCATTCAATACCACAATAATCCAAGTCTATGCCCCAACTGCTAATGCTGAAGAAGTTGAATGGTTCTATGAAGACCTACAAGACCTTCTAGAACTAACACCAAAAAAGGATGTCCTTTTCATTATAGGGGACTGGATTGCAAAAGTAGGAAGTCAAGAGATCCCTGGAGTAATAGGCAAGTTTGGCCTTGGAGTACAGAATGAAGCAGGGAAAAGGCTAACAGAGTTTTGCCAAAAGAACTCAGTGGTCATAGCAAATACCCTTTTCCAACAACACAAGAGATGAGTCTACACATGGACATCACCAGATGATCAATACCAGAATCAGATGGATTATATTCTTTGCAGCCAAAGATGGAGAAGCTCTATACAGTCAGCAAAAACAAGACCAGGAGCTTACTGTGGCTCAGATCATGAACTCTTCATTACAAAAAAATTCAGATTGAAATGGAAGAAATTAGGGAAAAACCACTAGAGCATTCAGGTATGACCTAAATCAAATCCATTATGATTATACGGTTCCTAGCTGTAGCTCAGACAGTAAAGAATCTGCCCACAATCTGGGAGACCTGGGTTCAATACCTGGGTCAGGAAGATCCCCTGGAGAAGGGAATGGCAACCCACTCCAGTATTCTTGCCTGGAGAATTCCATGGACAGAGAAGCCTAGTCTCTTACAGCCCATGGGATTGCAGAGAGTCGGACATGACTGAATGACTAATACTTACTTACTTACAATTATACAGTGGAAGTGAGAAATAGATTCAAGGGATTAGATCTGATAGAGTGCCTGAAGAAGTATGGACAGAGGTTTGTAACATTGTACAGGAGGCAGTGATCAAGACCATCCCCAAGAAAAGAAATGCAAAAAGGCAAACTGGTTGTCTGAGGAAGCCTTACAAATAGCTGAGAAAGAAGAGAAGCAAAAGGGAAAGGAGAAAAGGAAAGATATATCCATCTGAATGCAGAGTTCCAAAGAATAGCAAGGAGAGATAAGAAAGNTTGAGGACCAGCCCTTAAAAGGGTAAAAAATCATATCTGGAGCAAGGACTTGGGCACAAGGAAGTCTATCACAGCATTATCTATAATCCTAAAAAAACAAACAAACGAAAAACCCCACAACTTAAATGCCAAGAGGTAGAGATTAGTTAAATACATTCTAGTACATTCAGATGATGGACTATTTTGTAGTCATTATACATCAGATTCTCACTACCTCCTGGCATGGGAAGAAGCTCTAGCATAATCCTTATCTTTGAAAACCACTTGAAATTTGCCATATTTCCTCATTCCTAAGATATTAACAGCTGAATAAGACATCAGAGGCTTAACAAAAGTCTTTTAGGAAGAAATGATAACGGGACATCAAACATATATCATGCGCGAAATACATCCCAATTTAAGGAACATTAGAAAGTGAGAAATATATGTCTTAAAATAGAAGAAATACAGTGTATCTCTGGGATTACTGCTGATTTTTATTTTATACTTTTTTGTGTTTTCCAAATCTTTAACAGTAAAATAGTTGGGTTGTAGGAATGCCTGCATCTGTATCTGATGTTTGCTGCCATGTGCCACTGTGGTTCCTCCCTGCCCCTGACTCCCTCCATCCAGGGAGGCCAAAGAAGTCACCGTAACCCTAATCAGATGAGTGGGTTTGGAAGAGACCCTGAACAATGACCCAGCCCCTGCCAATCCCCTTCCTTTAAGAAGCCCACCTACCAGCCCAGAGCACATCCTCTAGATCGCCCCAGCTCATGGGAGGAAGGCCGGAGCAGTTGTCATTTGGGGGATTCAGTTAAGCACTAGGACTCAACATTAGGAAGCCCATTGCCTGCAGATGTAAGCCCCATTCTCTAATATCAACTTTGTCAGTGAACTGGTCTTTTTTTTTTTTTTTTTTTTTTGTCTTTTGCCTACTTTTTTGTCTTCTTAATTCAAAACCCAAGCATGAAGAGGAGTGCTATCTTGCAAGCATGCTAAGTCGCTTCAGTTGTATGTATCCGACTCTGTGAGGCCCTAAGGACTGTAGCCCACCAGGCGCCTTTATCCATNGATACACCCACATTCCTGGAATTAACTCTCCCCTTTTATTCCAGCTAACTCAGGTTGATTTCCGATGTTTGCAGCTGCAGTGGACCCCAGAGCTGCCTCCTTACATGCACTTTCCTTTTCTTAGCAACTATCTCCATTTGCTTTCAACACCCACTTTGCCACATACATGCTTTAAGGGGATGTGATTTCAAAACAATACATATGACTCAAGTTTAAGTTAACCAATAGCTACAGGTTTAGACAGGTCTGTATAGTCCTATAAGAAAAGCTATGACAAACTTTTGAAAGAAGAGCTGTGACCAACCTAGACAGCATATTAAAAAGCAGAGGCATTACTTGCTGACAACCGTCTGTCTAGTCAAGGCTCTGGTTTTTCCAGTGGTCATGTATGGATGTGAGAGTTGGCCTACAAAGAAAGCTGAGCACCAAAGAATTTATGCTTTTGAACTATGGTGTTGGAGAAGACTCCTGAGAGTCCCTTGGACAGCAAGGAGATCAAACCAGTGAATCCTAACAGAAATCAGTCCTGAATGTTCATTGGAAGGATTGATGCTAAAGCTGTAGCTCCAAAACTTTGGCCACGTGATGCAAAGAGCTGACTCGTTGAAAAAGACCCTGATGCTGGGAAAGATTGAAGGCAGGAGGAGAAGGGGACGACTGAGGATGAGATGGTTGGATGGCATCACCAACTCGATGGACATGAGTTTCAGCAAGCTCTGGGAGTTGGTGATGGACATGGAAGCCTGGCATGCTGCAGTCCATAGGGTTGCAAAGAGTTGGACACAACTGAGCGACTGAACTGAGTGACTAATAGTCAAAACTATGGTTTTTCCAGTGGTCATGTACAGATGTGAGAGCTGGACAGTAAAGAAGACTGATTGCTGAAGAATTGATATTTTCAAATTGTGGTGCTGGAGAAGACTCTTGAGAGTCCCTTGGACTCCAAGGAGATTAAGCCAGTCAATACTAAAGGAAACCCACCCTGAATATTCATTGGAAAGACTGATGCTGAAGTTGCCACCTGATGCAAAGAGCTGATTCATTGGAAAAGACCCTGATGTTGGGAAAGTCTGAAAGCAAAAGAAGAGGGTGGCAGAGGATGTTTGGATGGCATCACTGACTCGATGGACACGAGTCTGAGCAAAGTCTGGGAGACAGTGAAGGAGAGGGGAGCCTGACATGCTGCCTTCCATGGGGTTCCAAAGAGAAGACCAGACAACCACAACATGGGCTTAGGAGTGAATTCAACAGCCGCTGTGGCCAAGCAGAGGTGGTGGTGGTTTAGTCGCTCAGCCATGTCCGACTCTTACAACCCCATAGACTGTAGCCCACCAGGCTCGTCTGTCCATGGGATTCTCCAGGCAAGAATACTGGAGTGGGCTGCCTTTTCCTTTCCAGGGGATCTTCCCGACCCAGGAACTGAACCCGGGCTCCTGCATGGCAGGCAGGTTCTTTACCATCTGAGCCACCAGGGAAGTGCCCAAGGAGAGGTGGGGGTCAGTGTTCTGACGTCTTCCAGGATGACGCCTCACTCGTTTCTGTGGTCCTGATGGAGAAGCAGGCCAGCCAGGGAGCTGTTGACAGCCGGGTTATGACCACACAGAGGACACCCCCGATGGCTAAATGGAAAGATGGAAAATATGCCTTGTTTCAGAAGACACCACAGAGTTGCCAAATCAAACCATTCCCAAAGTCCACCCTCCCTCAGACTATCCATTGACATGGCCCCATAAATCCCTTTAACTAAACATCTCAGCTAGAATTCCCGAGACACCGCTCAGATCTGCAGACCTCCACGGCAATAGTCCCAAACTACTTCAGTATATTCTGGGAGAATAAGGAAAACAGGAAAAGAGGGCTTGTCTGGAAAACCAGAGTCTTCCAGGATACCGGCTGTCCTTGCCACCGATCACCAATGGAACCCTGAGCAAGTGTGTCTCTTCTTTGAGCCCAGCAATACTCTTTGATTTTAATTGATGACCCTTAGCGCCAGCATTTATTGAATCCTCTGGGAGTGATTTGTAATTACATATGTGAATTGTTCCATACTCTCAAGACTCAGAAATCAGCAACAACAAAGCATTTTATTTGCATTAAAACTCTCATGGATCCTGGAGAAGGAATGGCAACCCACCCCAGTATTCTTGCCTGGGAAATCCCATGGACAGAGGAGCCTGGCGGGCTACAGTCCATGGGGTCACAAACAGTTGGAGCAGCTGAGCAACTTTCATCAACATTGTGGAGAGAGGAAATGAGGGAATACAGTTGAAGAGTCTTCTGACTGAGTCCTGTTCACAAAAGCCAATGCTTGGAGTATTTGGGAGTTATCAAAACCAAGGAATCCAGGGTGGTTGGGGCCCCCGCTGGTCACACCCAGCTGGGGGACACCCTTCCCTTGAGCTGTGTGGTTATGGGTGTCCTCTAACAGTGGAAACAGCAACTGGTCCATCAGGCTTTGTGAGAAGGATCTAAGAGTGTACTATTTAATGTAGGCTTTGAGTTGGTTGGCAAACGCATTGAACTCTTCAAAGTTAGTATTTGTTACTGATATTATTTTTCAAGACTTCTTTTTGTCAGGGACTGCTTTGTTTCTCTCTTTCATGGTGTGGTTACTGCTAAGAAAATAAAACCTGCCCCAACCCAGAAACTCAGAACTGATACTCCAGGTTCTCTCACTGGAAAGAAAAACAAAAACAAAACCAGTATAATTGACTTCCACCGCAAAGGGCACATGCAAGATTGTGCGTGCACTCGCTAAACTCATAAAGGATACTGGACCCAATCGTGCAAGAATCAAGCTGGGAGCAGACCTGCCATATGGATTTACTTTTACTGGAGGTTTCCAAATATTCAATTTTAGAGCAGACTTTGGTGCCGTCTTTTTCAAGAAATCTCTTCTCCCCACAACTTTAAATATAGCTGAGCTAAAGTCAAGCATGATCACCAAAGAACAAAGCAGGAGAGGTTCACAGATCATCCTTTGGTAAAGTTCCAAGGAGCTATCGCATGACAGCATCCGTATGTCAGGCCAATTTTAAGACTGATGTCTGTCCAAGCTTGGGAAAATAATACTGGAGAAAAATATAATTCTAGAGACCATAAGGAATAGTACCGTGTGCATTTCCCACTTTAAAAAGAGGATGGTTACTTTGGTTGGCCAAAACTGTATTTCAAACAAAAAATATTTCTCAGTTTTCTCAACTCACAGCCTCAAATTGGAGAACTATAAGAAATCATAGTAATTATTACCCAGTCCAGTCTTCTTGTTGTTAATTGGCCTATCTTCCCTGGTGGCTCAGATGGTAAAGAATCTGCCTGTAATGCAAGAGACATGGGTTCAGTCCCTGGGTTGGGAAGATCTCCTAAAGAAGGGAATGTCTACCCTCTCCAGTATTCTTGCCTGGAGAATGCCATGGACAGAGGACCCTGCTAGGCTACAGTCCGTGGGGTCGCAAAGAGCTGGACATGCCTGAGCCACTGTCACTTTCATTTGAGCCGTAATTAGGTAGAAAACTAGTTTGAAATGCGACTAATCCTATTAGGAGTGCAATATTCAGCACAGTATGATTTTGTTTACATGAAGTTCAAAAGCAAGCGAAGCTAATCTATGGTGTTAGAAGTCAGAATATTGGTTCCTTCTGGAAAAGAGGAAGCGGGTAGAGGAAGGGCCTCTGGTATCGCTCTTTCTCTTGATCTGGGTGGTGGTTAGTTAAACCCATGAGAGTTCTGACATGCATAATCGAGCTGTGTGTTTACGACTTGTGCGTTTTTATATGTATGTTAGACATCAACTTAGAAGACGTTTATTTCACCCTCAAAAAAGAGTCTGGATAATTAAATCTAAGTCAAAAAATGAACAAAAAGATGTCATTTTATTTTATTTTAGATCCAACGTTTAATTTAGAAACACATTAGCTCTTTACTCACTTTTTAATACATGGAGACTCACTGTTTTGGGTGTACACTGCTGTGAGTGGAGCAAATGCATGAAGTCAGGCCCTCCCCCTTCTCAAGATCAGACCAGTTCTCACCTCCCCCAAGAACTCCTCAAACGGCTCCTTCAGCTCTCAGCTGGGGACCCCATCCCACCCATTCAGCTCCCAGCAACCACTGATCTGTTCCTGTAATTTTTGCATTTTCCAGCATGTCATATAATTAGAACCACATAAAATGTAGTCTTTTGATTCTGGCTTCTTTCACTCAGCAAGAGTCATTTGACATTCATCCACGTTGTTACATGAACCAGTAATTTTCTCCCTATTATTCCATTCTGAGTAGTATTCCAGTATTTGGATGTACCACGGTTGTTTTATCCATTCACCAGTCAAAGGACATTTGGGTTGTTCCCAGTTTGGAGCATTCATGGACAGGTAATGTTTCCAGTTCTCTTGGGTCAATACCTTGGAGTGGGATTACTGGATTGCCAGGAGAAATATCAATAACCTCAGATATGGAGATGATACCACTCAAATGGCAGAAAGTGAAGAGGAACTAAAGAGCCTCTTAATGAGAGTGAAGGAGGAGAGTGAAAAAGCTGGCTTAAAATTCAACATTCGAAAAACTAAGATGAGGGCATCCAGTCCCATCACTTCATGGCAAATAGATGGGAGGAAAAGCGAAAGCAGTGACATATTTTATTTTCTTGGNCTTAATGAGAGTGAAGGAGGAGAGTGAAAAAGCTGGCTTAAAATTCAACATTCGAAAAACTAAGATGAGGGCATCCAGTCCCATCACTTCATGGCAAATAGATGGGAGGAAAAGCGAAAGCAGTGACATATTTTATTTTCTTGGGCTCCAAAATCACTGCGGACATTGACTACAACCATGAAATTAAAAGACATTTGCTCCTTGAAAGAAAAGCTATTAACAACCCTAGACAGTGTATTAAAAAGCAAAGACATTACTTTGCCAACAAAGGTCTGTATAGTCAAAGCTACGGTTTTTCCAGTAGCACATGCAAATGTGAGAGATGGGCTAGAAGGCTGAGCATCAAAGAACTGATGGTTTCGAACTACAGTGCTGGAGAAGACTCTTGAGAGTCCCTTGGACTGCAAGGAGATCCAACTAGTCCATCCTAAATAAAATCAACCATGAATATTCATCAGAAGGACTGATGCTGAAACTGAAGCTCCAATACTTTGGCCACTTGACGCAAAGAGCCAACGCTTTGGAAGAGACCCCAGTGCTGGGCAAGATGAAAGACAAAAGGAGAAGAGGGCAGCAGAGGATGAGATGAATACAAAGCATCACTGATTCAATGGGCATCAGTGTGAGGAAACTCCAGGAGGTAGTGGACAGGGAAGCCTGGCGTGCTGCGGTCCGTGGGGTGGCACAGAGTTGGACATGCCTCAACAGTGGAGGCACAGCAGCACAGTAAGCGTGCGCTCAGCTTTCTAAAACACTCACATTTTTTTCAGAGTGCTGGTACCATTAGCACTGCCACCAGCAATGATTGAAAATTCCATTGTTCTGCATTCTTACAAGCACTTATTATTGTCTTTTTTCAAAAAGCCATTCTAATTGGTTAAAAGGTCATGTTTACAGAAAATATTTGCCCAAGACTCTGCTAGCAGTACACACAGTAATTTTAAAATTTAGAAAGAAATAGTATACATTAATATAATTCTGCAGGCCAGTTGAAAGTATTCTACTTCCTTAAAAATAATGAAGTATCTTTCATAATGAATTTCTTTAATACTTGATAAATATTCATTGGCTTATATTTACTGGCCATTTGTATTTCTGTCATGAGAATGGCCTGTTTAGACAATTTGCTCATTTTTGTATTAATGTTTTTTTAATATTTATTTATTTGCACTCGGTCTCATGTGGGACATGCGAACTCCTGGTTGCAGCCTGTGGGATCTAGTCTCTGGACCAGGGATTGAACCCAGCCCCGCTGCATTGGAAGCACGGAGTCTCAGCCACTGGACCACCTGGGACGTTCCCTCATTTTGATATTAACATTTTAAAAGCTCATCTGAAAGAGTCCTTCGTGTTTTATGGAAATCAGACTGTCAATTATCATTAGGTTATAGATAAGTCTGTCCGCTTTTACTTTGTTTATGAAGTTTGTGGCTACAAAGAGATTCTCTTAAGCTTAGAGGCAAATTTATAGAAAGTTATTTTTCACTCAAAGATTATTTTTTAATCTTGACCAGTGTTTTCTATTTTTTTTTTACATCATTTTCTCCTGGGCAAAATTCACCTAGAATTAATTTGGATGTGACAAGGGAAGGATCTCAAAGACTAAGGTTAAAATGAAGTAAAAGAAATTAAAATCTGCAGGTCAAAGGTGGAAAAAAATTTTCTAAGATTGATAAGTTTCTTTCCAGAAGTGTGTTTTTTAATGATTTTATTTTTATTTATTTTCAGGTGTGCTGGCTCTTCATTGCCGCCTGGGCATTTTCTAGTTGCAGAGAGTGGAGGCTCCTCATTGTGGGGGCTCCTCTGGGTGCCGACCTCGGGCCCGAGAAGACAGGCTCAGTGGTTGTGGCCCGTGGACTTAGCTGCTTGCAGCGTGAAGGATCTTCCTGGACCGGGGATCGAACCAGTGTGCACTCTTCACCATTGAGCTACCAGTGAAGACTCAGAAGTGAGTTTTTAAATTTAGGTTTCTCTAGTCACTTTTTGAGCAAGCTCTGGGAGATGGTGAAGGACAGGGAAGCCTGGCACGCTGCAGTCCGTGGGGTCGCAAAGAGTCGGACACGACTGAGCGGCTGAACAACAGCAGAGTCCCTGTCACTTGCTGCCCCTCCCACTCCAGCTTTACAGCCTTTTGAGAGTTTTACTTTTTCAACTTTCATGCAACATGAAGGTGATAGAGACTCTCGGGGAAATGTGACAGCAAAGTCTGCTCTTAAATATTTGGAATGTAAATAACACAACTTGAACTTGAATAGCTAAACCAGACGCCCAACACATTTATTTTTAAAACTCCATTGGAAAAAAATGTCAATTCAAATGGCACTATTTGATTCCAGTAAATATGAATTCAAATGCATCGTGTTATACCTGGAGCCAAACTGTTGCCCAAAGCACAGGGCACCCCGACCTCTTAGCTGCCGTTGGAGGAATGGGACTGTTCTTATGTCAGCTTCCCTGGTGGCTCAGTGGTAAAGAACCTGCCTGCCAAGCAGGAGACCTGGGTTCGATTCCTGGGTTGGGAAGAGCCCCTGGAGAAGGAAATGGCAACCCACTCCAGTATTCTTGCCTGGGAAACTTCATGGACAGAGGAGCCTGGCGGACTACAGTCCATGCGGTCACAAAGAGTTGGACACAACTCAGCAACCAAACAACAACAGCCTCTTATGCAACGCATGTTTCCCTCCACTGACTTGAGATGTTACTTTTATTATATAATAAATCTCCATTTGTTCTTGGGTTTATTTCTAGATTCCCCATTGTTTTTTCTTAATCGGTCTCTTTTACAGCTTCATCATGTGATGACTTTTGACATGAAAAAGAATAACCTTCGATTTTTTTTTTTGTATTTTACTGTGAAAATTAACAGATACAGGAAAGTACATAAAGTATGTAAAAACTTTTAAACAAATAGTTATAAAGGGAACACTTGTATAAACACCACCCAGGTCAAGAAATAGAAATAAAATTTATTTTTTTAAGTTGTCTCCCATATTTAAAATAAGAATTATCAGCTAGCTCTGATGGTTACAAGCATATTTTCAGTCATTTAGTAAAAGTTTAGATGTAAATTGATAGTGGAACTAATAAAGCTCCGGTAAAGAAAAAGTACTGGTTAATTTTGTTATTTTTTAAGTAAATGGGGTTTAAACCTCCTTATAATTCCACATTGCATAAGTGTAACACAATAATTTTTCCTTATTACACAAAACGATTTTTCTAAGTATATCAGTCTTATTTTTAAAAAGAACATTAACTTAAGAAGGACCCCTTTTCAGATGTTCAGAAGCATTTGTTAATTTATAAACAGATCTGCACTGTGCAAGAGGGCAGCTACCAGCTAGGTAGCTAATTAAACTTAAGGTAATTAAATAAAATTTAAAATTCAGTTTTTCAGTCACATTAGCCACATTTCAAATGTTCAAGAGCCACGTGTAGCTAGTGGGTACCCAAGCGTCCAGCACAGATGGAGGACATTTTCATCGTCACAGAAGGTTCTAGTGGATGGCTATGGGCTAGACCCTTCTTGGCTTCCACCAATGATTTTAGGGGTCGAAAACACTAATCCGAGTTGTCTTTAAAACATTCAAGATAAACAGTGAAAATAAACATAGGAAACAGAGGTCAGAAATTAAAGAGAGAGAGAGAGGAATGTACTAGGAATGAGTGATATTACACAATTGAGCACTAAATCTTGTTTTAACCTTGTTTAGCCAAAGCTGAACAAATAAACAAAACATTCAATGGGTCATATAGTTCTCATTCCACAGCAGGAAGCATACACTTTTATTTGGCAAGAAGTACTGTTTCCTGATGATAATATTTGGTGAGAAAATATTATGGGGAACCTTCTATCAGTGTAACCCATGGGTGGCTGGACTGTTCAGGTGGCCTCCGCTCACCCCACACAGCTTGAAGTTGACGCCTCACATCAAAAAAGTAGAAAAAAACAGAGACTTGCCTGGTGGTTCAGTGGTTAAGACTCTGCACTCCCAATGCAAGGGGGCCTGGGTTTGATCCCTGCTCAGGGAACTAGATCCCTGCATGCTGCAACTAAGATCCGATGTGGCCAAATTCAAAAAAAAAAAAAAAGTAGCAAAAAAAAACATCATTAGCAAGTGATGTTGATTTTCCTGAAGGTTTTTCAAGGAGCTGAAGGGAGGGATTACATTACCGAGCACAGGGCAACGTCTCGTCCAATGGTGGGCTAGCTCTCACTGTCCTCATCCGACCCGTGGACTCTTCTGCAGTGGCCCTTCAGCTCACTTTTCCTCTCCTCCCATCCTCTCCAGTGCCCACCTCCTCACCCACAGCCTCCAAACATCCTCTCTATTGGTCATAACAGTTCAGCTCTTGCCTTTGCACGCACACCTCGTCCAGCAAAGCCAGAGCTCAGTGAGGACCCCGGGGTGACCCCCGGTGAGCCCTCCAGCCCGCTTCACAGAGGCTCCCCCTCTATCTCGCCACGTACGAAAGACTGAGCCGCCATCTGAATAAGGCCTTGAACAGTCATTTTGAAGGGGAGGGGAAAAAAACAGAGCTGAGGCTGGGCATTCAATCACAACTCAGTCAAAGCAATTCTTATGAGAACTAAATGAATTTGGTCCAGATACTTTGGTTTCTGCTAAACTCTGTAGCCCTCCCTCCAGGCAAAAAAGAAAAACAAATAGACACGCGAACAAGAATTAAGATGCTTTCCTGGGGCAGGGGGAAGTCTACAAGCTCTTACTGGAGGGACACTGTCTTTTCCAGCTCAACAGCTGGTGACATCAGGTCCTCTGGGGAAATGACTTTCCCAGTCATAGCTGTCATTTAGAAACAGATCTGAGGGACCTACCTGGCAGTCCACTGGCTAAGACTCCCAATGCAGAAGGCCCTGGTTCGATCCCTGGTCAGGGACCTAGATCCCACACGAGCAACTAAGTTAATAAGGGTTCACGTGCCTCAACTAAAGATCCTGCGTGCTGCAACTAAAAAGCCCCCGTGCGTAATGAAGACTGAAGATCCCGCTGCCCACAGCTAAGACCCAGTGCAGCCAAATAAATCAATCAATGAAAGTCGCTGGTTTGGGTTTTTTTTAAGAAACAGATCTGAGATTCCAGCATATATCTGTCTAAACAATCCCATGACACCACCATGCCTGCCTTATTGACCACAACGTGGAGAGGGTAAGGGAAACCAAAGGTCATCATGGTAGCCCCCAAACCTGAGCCTGCCTTAGGGCCCAGTTAGCCAACGTCGGTTGCCCCCCTCAGAGTCGACAGCCCTCTGTTGACACCACGCAGTTCAGAAGGAGGAGCATGAAAGATACGGTCCCTGTGCCTCCTCCCCTTCTTTGCAGGTGGAAATCGGTTAGAAGTCCATTCAGACGCTGGGAGAGTCTGTTTAGATTCTTCCCTGGTGGCTCAGATGGTAAAGAGTCTGCCTGCAATCCTGGAGATNTGCTGAAGCCTAGCTTGGAGAATTTTGAGCATCACTTTACTAGCATGTGCTGCTGCTGCTGCTAAGTCACTTCAGTTGTGTCTGACTCTGTGGGATCCCATAGATGGCAGCCCATCGGGCTCCCCCATCCCTGAACTCTCAAGGCAAGAACACTGGAGTGCATTGCCATTTCCTTCTCCAATGCATGAAAGTGAAAAGCATGTGAGATGAGTGCAATCGTGCGGTAGTTTGAGCATTCTTTGGCATTGCCTTTCTTTGGGATTGGAATGAAAACTGAGCTTTTCCAGTCCTGTGGCCACTGCTGAGTTTTCAGAATAGTCCTAATATACAATAAAATAAATATCATTGAGTTTCACAATAAAGTGATAAAATTTCACTATAAAGTGACTTTTGAGCTTTTTAAAAGAGAAATTTGAGTTTTCATTAGAGTCTAAAATTATCAAGGTACATGGCCTGGATAAGTTGTGCTATATCCTAAAACAACCAAAAATTCCCCAAACCTCAAAAATAGGAAATGAAGAGTAAATCAAGTCAAAATCAGTGTGGCATGAAAAGGCAAAATCTCAAGACACACTGCAAGTTGATCTGGGCCAAAATTCATTATAGTGCTTTTTTTCTGGTTGGTCTAAACCTCATAGTCACTTTATAATGAAGCACTATAGTTTACTGAAGGAAAGATCAGCATACACACCCAATTGCTGTTGTGGTTGTTCAATCAATAAGTCGTGTCTGACTCTTTGTGACCCTATGGACTGTAGCATGCCAGGCTCCTTCGTCCTCCACTAACTCCTGGAGTTTGCTCAGATCCGTATCCACTGAGTCAGTGATGCAATCTAACCACCTTATCCTCTGTGCCCTCTTCTCCTTTTGCTTTCAATCTTTCCCAGGATCAAGGTCTTTTCCAATGAGTCAGTTCCTCTCTGAATCAAGTGACCAAAGTATTGAAGCTGCAGGTTCAGCACCAGTACTTCCAATGAATATTCAGGGTTGATTTTCTTTAGGATTGATTGGTTAGTTCTCCTTGCTGTTCAAGGGACTCTCATGAGTCTTCTCCAGCACCACAATTTGAAAGCATCAATTCTTCGGTGCTCAGCCTTCTTTATGGTCCAGCTCTCACATCCATACTTGATTACTGGAAAAACCATAGTTCTGACTATATGGAGCTCTTTCATCAAAATAACAATTCTTTTTTTTAATATGCTATCTAGATTTGTCATAGCTTTTCTCCAAAGGAGTAAGTATATTTTAAGTTCATGGCTAAAGTCACCATCTGTAGTCTAAGAAAAGAAAGTCTGTCACTGCTTCTGCTTTTCCCCTTCTATTTGCAATGAAGTGATGGGACCAGAGGCCATGATCTAATTTTTTCTAATATTGAGTTTCAAGCAAGACTTTTAACTCCTCTTTCACCTTCATCAAGAAGCTTCAGTTACATTTCACTTTCTGCCATAAGAGTGGTGTCATCTGCATATCTGAGGTTGTTATTTCTCCTAGCAATCTTTATTCTAGTTTGTATTTATCCAGTCCAGAATCTTCCACGATGTACTCTGTATATAAATTAAATAAGCTGGGTGACAATATATAGCCTTGTTGTACTTGTTTTCCAATTTTGAACTGGTCAGTGGTACACACCCAAGTACCTTTCTTTTTTTTTTTTTTAATTTGGAAATTATGCCTCACAAATATATCAGTCATTCCTGAAACCATANGTAAAAGGATTTTTTTGAAGGATTTTGACTGAAAAAGCTATAATTTTTTCCAGACTAAATTTTCAACATTTTTTTTTAGAATTCTAGTCAAATAAATCTGGATACAACTGTTGTGAATCACCACAATGCTCCAAACTTCTAACCTAAAAAAACCACAAAATTAAACATAGCATTGTCTTCAGCTACCAAATTTATTGTAATTTATTACCCATCAATAGAAAATTGATACTCTCTTCCAATCAAATCTTGTCTACCTAGCTTTCAAGGTCAGCTCAAATGTCATTTCTCCATTATTTCATTTACTGAGAACGTTATCACATTAGTCAAGATAATACCTGTACTTTATAAATCTTTAGCCTAATCCTTTGTCTGATAAGACTCAACTCATATTTTAATTTATCCATTCATCCTCTCTTCACACTGAGCACCTTCCATATTGCTAATACTGAGTCTGGTGTTGAGATTTAAGTCACTGGAGACTGTCTCTTCAGAAACAGACTATTTATTAACATATTCCAGAGAAGGCAATGGCAACCCACTCCAGTACTCTTTTGCCTGGAGAGTCCCATGGACGGAGGAGCCTGGTAGGCTTCAGTCCATGGGGTCCCAGGGTAGTATTGGAGAAGGCAATGGCAACCCACTCCAGTACTCTGGCCTGGAAAATCCCATGGACGGAAGGCCTGGTAGGCTGCAGTCCATGGGGTCGCAAAGAGTCGGACATGACTGAGCAACTTCACTTTCCCTCTTCACTTTCATGCATTGGAGAAGGAAATGGCAACCCACTCCAGTGTTCTTGCCTGGAGAATCCCAAGGACGGGGGAGCCTGGTGGGCTGCCATCTGTGGGGTCACACAGAGCTGGACATGACTGAAGTGACTTAGCAGCAGCAGCAGCATTCACATATTCAGTCAACAAACACTTAAGTGCCTAAAAGTGAGCCCATGCCCTCCCTGTGTCAGGTAATGGAAGTACACAGATCAGAGATACACCTTATATTCATAATGCACAAACTTTGGAGAAATAGGTATGTAAACAATTATAATAGTGTGATACTATGGTAGAGTTATGTACAGAGTGACAGCTGAGCAAAAAGGAGAGGCATCTGTTTTAGGGGTTGTGTCAAGTAGAAGTAAAGGTCTCCTCAGTTCAGTTCAGTCACTCCGTCATGTCCGACTCTTTGCGAACCCAAGAACCACAGCATGCCAGGCCTCCCTGTCCATCGCCAACTCCTGGAGTCCACCCAAACCATGTCCATTGAGTCGGTGATGCCATCCAACCATCTCATCCTCTGTCGTCCCGTTCTCCTCCTGCCCTCAATCTTTCCCGGCATCAGAGTCTTTTCAAATGAGTCAGCTCTTTGCATCAGGGGGTCAAAGTATTGGAGTTTCAGCTTCAACAGCAGTTCTTCCAATGAACACCCAGGACTGATCTCCTTTAGGATGGACTGGTTGGATCTCCTTGCAGTCCAAGGGACTCTCAAGAATCTTCTCCAACACCACAGTTCAAAAGAATCAATTCTTCTAGGAAGAAGTAAAAACTGAGCTGATATTAAAAATAAGTGTAGAATTAGCTAGGTGGAAAAAAGGAAAGATATTCCAGATAAAAGGAAAAGCAAATACAAAAACAGAAAAAAAGGCTGTACAACATTTTCAACAACTGCAAGTACCTTTAGCCTTAGCACAGGGTTGTATGGGAGAGGATGGCAAGAGACGAGGGTTTAAAAGTAGACAGAGGTTAGATTATGCAGGCCTGGCAGATCAGGCTAAGGAGTTTTATTCCCAAGCCACGGGATAAAGTTTAAAGTGGGAGACCTGATCAAATAGATGTTTTAAACTTAAGGCTACTTTGGGCTGGGAATTCCCCGGTGGTCCAGTGGTTATGACTCTGTGCTCTCACTGCCTTGGGAAACTAAGATTCCACAAACCAAGCAGTGGGGGAGGGGGAGGCGGTGGAAACTACTTGGGCTGCAGTGTGAAAAGACCAGGGTACTGCTTAGTACAAAATGATGCAGAAATTCCTTTCTAGAAGAAGAATTTAGGGAGAAGCCCAGAAATAGATACTATTTGATAAGGCTACCCCGCAACTCAGTTGCTGTCCTCCTTAGTAACTCTGAGAGCACAGCTCTATCTACAATTCATATTATGCTGTGGTCATCTGTTTACCGCCTTTCTCCAGCACTGGATTCCATACTCCTGGAAAACCTAGACCTATACCTCACTAGTGTTTGTGCTCTTGAGCTTCCCCACCGTGCTGATACAAACCTCCAACGTGCACTTTCCCCTCCATCCCTCAGGAGGAGGGAGGCGCCTATCTCACCCTTTCTCTTAAACTTTCAAAGCACAGCAGATGATATATAACAGATGGCTATCTGAAGATTTCTTCTGGTTCTGCTTTCCTCTGATTCTATGAAATATTTGTTGACTGATATTTACTCATGTTTTCTTATAAGTGTATCAATCATAGAGAAATTCCTGGAGAATTGTCTTGAGAACTTTTATTATTATTATTGCACTGCACGGCTTGCGGGATCTTCATCCCAGATCAGAGACAGAACCCACGCCCCCTACAGTAGAAGTGTGGAGTCTTAACCACTGGACCTTCAGGGAAGTCCTGAAAACATTTATTTAAAGTTTACAAATCATGTAAGATTAGAGTACAAATTTCTGATTTCAAAGACCTCTAACAGAGTGCTTTTCCAACAGAGTCTTCTCCAACACCATAGTTCAAAAGCATCAATTCTTCAGCGCTCAGCTTTCTTTCTAGTCCAACTCTCACATCCACACAGGACTACTGGACAAACCACAGCTTTGACTAGATGGACCTTTGTCGGCAAAGTAATGTCTCTGCTTTTTTAAAAGCTGACTAGGTTGGTCATAGCTTTCTTCCAAGGAGCAAGCATCTTTTAATTTCACGGCTGCAGTCACCACCTGTAGTGATTTTGGAGCCCCCAAAATAAAGTCTCACTCTTTGCATTGTTTCCCCATCTATTTGCCATGAAGTGATGGGACTGGATGCCATGATTTTCGTTTTTTGAAAGCTGAGTTTTAAGCCAGCTTTTTCACTCTCATCAAGAGGCTCTTTAGTTCCTCTTCGCTTTCTGCCATAAGGGTAGTACCATCTGCATATCTGATGTTACTGATATTTCTCCCTGCAATCCTAATTCCATCTTGTGCTTCCTCCAGCCGGCACTGTTTGTGATACACTCTGCACATAAGTTAATAAGCAAGATGACTATATACAGCCTTGATGTACTCCTTTCCCAATTTGGAACCAGTCTGTTGTTTCAGGTCCGGTTCTAACTGTTGCTTCTTGACCTGCATATAGATTTCTCAGGAGGCAAATAAGATGGTCTGGTATTCCCAACTCTTTAAGAATTTTCCACAGTTTGTTGTGGTCCACACAGGCAAAGGCTTTGGCATAGTTAATAAAGCAGAAGTAGATGTTTTTCTGGAATTCTCTTGTTTTTTCTATGACTCAATGGATGTTGGCAATTTGATCTCTGGTTTCTCTGCCTTTTCTAAATCCAGCTTGAACATCTGGAAGTTCTCAGTTCACATACTGTTTGTTGAAGCCTAGCTTGCAGAATTATCAGCATTACTTTGCTAGCATATGAGATGAGTGCAATTGTGCAGTAGCTTGAACACTCTTTGGCACTGCCTTTCTTTGGAACTGGAATGAAAACTGACCTTTACCAGTCCTGTGGCCACTGCTGAGTTTTCCAAATTTGCTGCATATTGAGTGCAGCACTTTAACAGCATCATCTTTTAGGATTTGAAATAGTTCAGCTGGAATTCCATCACCTCTACTAGCTTTGCAGTGATGCTTCCTAAAGCTCACTTCACTTCACATTCCAGGATGCTTGGCTCTAGGTGAGTAACCACACCATCATGGTTATCTGGGTCATGAAGATCTTTTCTGTATAGTTCTTCCGTGTATTCTTGGCACCTCTTCTTAGTATCATCTGTTTCTGTTAGGTCTATACCATTTCTGTCCTTTATTGAGCCCATCTTTGCATGAAATATTCCCTGCTACTGCTGCTGCTATGTCACTTCAGTCATGTCCTACTCTCTGTGACCCCATAGACGGTAGCCCACCCGGCTCCCCCGTCCCTGGGATTCTCCAGGCAAGAAAACTGGAGTGGGTTGCCATTTCCTTCTCTAATGCATGAAACTGAAAAGTGAAAGGGAAGTCGTTTAGTCATGTCTCACTCTTCACGACCCCATGGACTGCAGCCTACCAGGCTCCTCCGTCCATGGGATTTTCCAGGCAATAGTACTAGAGTGGGGTGTCATTGCCTTCTCCTAGGTACCTCTAATTTTCTTGAAGACATCTCTAGTCATTCCCATTCTATTGGTGGATCCTATGTTTTCCTCAATTTATTTGCATTCATCACTTAGAAAGGCTTTCTCATCTCTCATTGCTATTCTTTGGAACTCTGTATTCAGATGGATGTATCTTTTCTTTCCTCCTGTGCCTTTCACGTCTTTTCTCAGCTCCTTGTAAGGCCTCCTCAGACAACCATTTTACGTTTTTGCATTCTTTCTCTTGGGGATGGTTTTGATCAATACCTCCAGTACAAGGTCACGAACCTCCATCCATAGTTGTATTGCAAAAGTCAGACTTAANATCACCTCTACTAGCTTTGCAGTGATGCTTCCTAAAGCTCACTTCACTTCACATTCCAGGATGCTTGGCTCTAGGTGAGTAACCACACCATCATGGTTATCTGGGTCATGAAGATCTTTTCTGTATAGTTCTTCCGTGTATTCTTGGCACCTCTTCTTAGTATCATCTGTTTCTGTTAGGTCTATACCATTTCTGTCCTTTATTGAGCCCATCTTTGCATGAAATATTCCCTGCTACTGCTGCTGCTATGTCACTTCAGTCATGTCCTACTCTCTGTGACCCCATAGACGGTAGCCCACCCGGCTCCCCCGTCCCTGGGATTCTCCAGGCAAGAAAACTGGAGTGGGTTGCCATTTCCTTCTCTAATGCATGAAACTGAAAAGTGAAAGGGAAGTCGCTTAGTCATGTCTCACTCTTCACGACCCCATGGACTGCAGCCTACCAGGCTCCTCCGTCCATGGGATTTTCCAGGCAATAGTACTAGAGTGGGGTGTCATTGCCTTCTCCTAGGTACCTCTAATTTTCTTGAAGACATCTCTAGTCATTCCCATTCTATTGGTGGATCCTATGTTTTCCTCAATTTATTTGCATTCATCACTTAGAAAGGCTTTCTCATCTCTCATTGCTATTCTTTGGAACTCTGTATTCAGATGGATGTATCTTTTCTTTCCTCCTGTGCCTTTCACGTCTTTTCTCAGCTCCTTGTAAGGCCTCCTCAGACAACCATTTTACGTTTTTGCATTCTTTCTCTTGGGGATGGTTTTGATCAATACCTCCAGTACAAGGTCACGAACCTCCATCCATAGTTGTATTGCAAAAGTCAGACTTAAGTAGAAGAAAGTAGGGAAAACCACTAGACCATTCAGGTATTATCTAAATCAAATCCCTTACAATTATACAGTGGAAGTGACAAATAGATTCAAGGGATTAGATCTGACAGACAGAGTGCCTGAAGAACTGTGGACAGAGCCAATCTGTAGTACTCAATAAATATATGGCAAGTAAATAGCTGAATGAATGAACATGTTGAACAAGACTAGATAAAAACAGAGGGCTTCCCTGATGACTCAGACTGTAAAAAATCCACCAGCAATGTGGGAGAGCTGGGTCTGATTCCTGGTTGGGAAGATCCCCAAGAGGAAGGCACGGCAACCCATGCCAGTATTCTTGCCTGGAGAATCCCCATGGACAGAGGAGCTTGGCCACAGTCTGTGGGGTTGCAAAGAGTCGGACACAACTGGGAGACTAAGCACAGTGCAGATTAAAACAGAGCCCTACGCTATGCCATTAGAAATTTCCCTCTAGGTTGATAAGTCATTAAGCATTACAAATCTTCCTATCTTTACTATCATCTAGCTTATCCTTCTTATTTTGCTCCCTGAGCTTTTAATACATAGCTTGCCAAAGACACTACTAGAGTTATTATCTGGATCTACAAATCTACTTACCCTTTCAAATTGGACACATTAGTCTGAGTTAACTTTCTGGGGAAAGGCTCATTAAAGGGAAGGGATTTAAGCTTCAATCTGAAGGAAGGGTAGGTAGACAACTGTATGTAAGAGAACAGTCCTTTAGGATACTGGGAATAGCTTTTCAAAGTCATTAAGGGAGCAGAGAGCATTGCATGTGAAAAATAGGAATAGGAAGTGTGCTAAAACAAGGGCACATGAAAGCAACATTACTGAATCTGGGAAGGTTGATCAGAGCCAAATTGCTGTGGACTTTGAACACCTGAGAAATCTTCTGTATCTTCATAGCACCTACAGCAGTCTAGGACACATGGGAATCACTAAAATACTAGTTGATGGGTTTACTAAATATGATAGCTTCCCTAAAGACCAGAGGTCTATAAGCTTGCTTCTACATTCCTCCGTCTAGACTGTGCATATTGTTGAGAAGAATACACATAGTCTCATTGTAGTGGCATTAAATAAGACAGAACACTACTGCTACTTACGAAATCAACATACTCTCATGGAAAAGTAAATGGTAGCAGCGTGGGTGGGAAAGTCCTATTGAAAAGACAGCAGGTGGTGTGAAAGCATGTGATAATGACTGTGACAGGTCTAACCAAGATGTGTCCTCAAAAACTAACAAGCAGCACTAATGAAGTCAAAGTTATAGAACAATAATCAACGTGGTAAATTTACAATTTACATCTCAAAAACTCACTTCAGGCAAGACCAACCACAGTTGGCCTAAAAGCAGGCTAAATCATTCCCAGATTTTTTTCATAATACCATCCATGTGCTAAAATGTAAGTTTAAAATATATTCATTGTACAACAGTCATATTTGAAGAAGTACATACAAAAGCACTTTAAAATTAGAAACAAGAAAGAGGGCAAACTAGGATACAGGCAAGGTTTTAAAACTTAAAAGTAGTACTATATATGACTTCATGCCAGTAAACTAAAAAAAAGGAAATGGTTTTCTAGAAAACTATTAATTACCAAGCTGTCACAACAAGAGATTAAAAGTCTGAATAGAATAATAACCATGAAGAAATCAGAAAGGTCACCAAAGAGTAACACCTTGTGGAGGCAGAGAGACCATGGGCCCTGATGGTTTTATATATGAGAGCTACCACCTAAATTACATAAATTGCCTCTCATCATGAGAAAATACAGAGCTTCTCTATTCACTTTAGGCTAGTTTACCCTTTACCAGTTTTGATTTGAACCGGAACAGCACACATAAAAATAAAACTAATTGTCTGTGCCTCAATTATAAAAAACTGTAAAGTATAAAATGTTAGTGTCAATAAATACATCATAAGCAAGTAAAGTTTATCCCAGGATAATACAGATGATTTACAGATGCTTTAACATCCTTAAGGCTGGGTAATTCATTACATTAATAGAACAAAGGAAAATAAGAAACACTAAACTTGTTTCTGAGAAAAATCCTTGACATAGAAACTTTCTTATTTGATAAAAGGAATTATCAGAAAACTCCAACTTATAATCAATAGTGGAATGTCAGAATATCAAGGAATCCCTCTGTGGCAAACTGAATTTTCCATATATGACCACAATAATATCTCCCATCCTGCAATGGAGTCTTCATATTTCCCCACCAAGAGGTGGAATCTATTTCTCTGCTCCTTGAATCTGGGCAGACTCCGTAACTGCTTCAACAAACAGAATATGGCAGGAATGACCCTGTGCTACCGCTACCTTTAGGCATAACGCTTAACTCCTACTTCCTCTCTCTAAACACTCACTCTGGGGCAAACCAAATTCCATGTAAGAAATCTGACTACCCTGAGAATGCCATATGTGAGGAAGCTAGACATGCACAGAAGTACTTGGAGAAAAAGAGAGATGGTTGGCCAGTCTCCACTGTTCCAGCCATCCCAGCTGAGACACCAAATATGTCAGTGAAGAAGCATCCATTACGTCCAGCCCAGTTCAATCTTCAGACGACCCCAGCCACAGCTGCCATCTCATTACAGCTATTTGAAAGGTCTCTAGGGAAAACAACCAAGCTAAGCTTAAAGGCATCCCACAGAACTGTAAGGATCTGAGGATAATAAATTGTTGTTTTCAACTGTTAAGTTTGGGAATGTCTTGCCTTGTGATAACAGAATAGTCACTGTGGAGGGCTTAGCCAACGTAATAAGGTACAAAAAGCAAGATGAATACACTTAGAAAATAAGAGACAAAACTGTCACCATTTACAAAGGATATTATTACTTATACAATACACCCTAGAGAGTCAAGACAAACTATTAGAATAAAAGGCTTCAGTAAAGTAACTGGATGCAAAATCAGCATGCATAATCTAGAATGCCTTTAATTTAAACAGCTTCTCCATTAACTTTGTATGACATGCTGAATAGCCCAATTATCTCAATTGGTGGAATCACTGTACCAGTGCAGTATTAAATATAGCTGCCTTACCACAACTGTACTTTGGCTTTGGCTTATGGACATAGATTGTATCTCTAATGCTGGTCAACCTGATTATAAACTTAAATGCTTGATTGCAAGAAAGATGCGGCAAGAAGAATATATTTGAAGTAGTATATATTCATTCCAAAAATACCATCTAAATCTCATCACTCTCAGGCCTCATTAAAAATAAGCCACAGCCTCGAGACAGCCTATCCCACCAAATTAACACTTCTGAGTGTGAATTTCACTATCCTGCACTCTATATACAAGATATCCCTTCCATTCCAGTAGACTCTTCCTGCTATATAAACATCCCTTCATCCTTATTACATGCTCTTATACCACTCCATAGATCCTCAAAATACTTCCAATCCAAGAGCTTTCTTTATTTCTTCCCTGAAGACTTCAGGGAAATCACATTGTCATCTCCTTTTTCTAAATCTATCCTGTATTATGAATAAAACTGTAATATTGTTTGCTATGAATAATTTATAATGACTCACTCATGAGTGTATAGGCTAGGCACGACGACTCCTATCAGTTATATTAGGTTATCATAAAGCAATGATCGCTGCTGCTTCTTTATCAATGCATGGATCATTTAACCTGCAAATAAATATGAATTTTTTTCACATTACCTTTTCATTTTCCATGTCCAGCTTTAGTAATATGTATAACATCTACACTGTTTTGCAGCACGTAAGACAACACTGATGCAGATACTGGCAGATGATTGATTTTGAAAACAGACAATGTAAACTTACAGTATCAATATATACAATACAGAATTGTAAATGCATTATCTTTTCCATATGATTTTCTTAAGGATGCTTTTCTCTAGCTTACTTTACTGTAAGAATACACAATACAATACATATAACACCCTAAATATGTGTTAAATGACCATTTATCTTACCAGTAAGGCTTCCCAGCCAACGTTAGGTTACCAGTAGTTAAGTTTTGGGGAAACCAAAAGTTACAGGCAAATTCTCAACTGCATGAGGTTAGCATCCCTAACCCTTGCACTGTTCAAGGGTCAACTGTAACTAGGAAATCTCATTGTCAACTAAGGTCATCTTTATGGTCAAAGGACCATGATAATGTTAGTATTCAGAGCTATTTTAGAGGTCTTTTAATTCAATGCTCTCATTTAAAATATGTAAATGGAACCCCAGTTCACTAAAGACATTTGCCAAAATTGCAAAATCACATCAGTCAGGAAGCAGGAACTGAAGTTCAAATTCCTAACTTCCAATTCACTTTTCCATCCTCTGTTCCACACTGCCTTGTTATCCTCTTTGTCACATCGGCATGTTATATTTATACTTACACAAATGGTCTTATTACTAATATTAGAAAGTAAAAATCTGAAATGTTTTCCTGCAATCCTCTATTGCTAATACATAAGATTAACTTTGCTCATTTGGGTTTTTAGTACAGTATTTCAGAACTGGCTTAAAAATTTTCTCCATTTGGCCTACTATCTGAAGAAAATGAGCAAATACAGAATTCCTTATAAATTGGCAGTTTTGTTGCAGCTCTAATTGGACACAAATCAAAATTACTGTCGTGTCTCCAAAGACATGCTCCAATGAGCACACTCCTATTTAAAACTCTGGAAGTCTGTTCCAAAAAAGGAAACCAGCACAACTCTCTTTTTTCATCCCTTTTCTTCCCATTGGATCCCAGTTCATTACTAGACTCACACATTTACAAATGTCTCGTAAGTCTTTTAGTCACTGATAAGCAAAAAATCCTGATGCTGGGAAAGACTGAGGGGAGGAGGAGAAGGGGACGACAGAGGATGAGATGGCTGGATGTCATTACTGACTCGATGGACGTGAGTTTGAGCCAGCTCCAGGAGTTGGTGATGGACAGGGAAGCCTGTCATGCTGCAGTCTACAGGGTCGCAGAGTTGGATAAGACTGTGGGACTGAACTGAAGCAAAAAATCATCTGAAGAGGGTGAGACTTTATAATATTGTAGTCTTTAGTCCATAAGTTCATGTGGCCTCCTGAGTTCTACAGGGTACGTATGCATGAATGTATGTATATATGCATGTGTATATATGCATGTGTAAGTATATATATATATAAGCGCTAGTGGTAAAGAATCTGCCTACCAATGCAGGAGATATAAGAAACGCAGGTTGAATTCCTGGGTCTGAAGATCCCCTGAAGCAGGAAATGGCACCCACTCTAGTATTCTTGCCTGGAAAATTACATGGATAGAGGAGCCTGATGGGCTATCATCCACTGGGCCAGAAAGAATCGGACATGACTGAGCAATTAACACACACACACACACACACACACACACACACACACGTGTAGGGATTCATATACAGATGCATTACTACAGTGAGAAGGAAATCCAACTGGAAGCTAAAAGATCTGATTCTACCTCAGTTCTACCAATTTAAGAGCTATGATTTAGAGGATACTACATAATCACTCTATTCATCTCTAAATTCTGAGTTCTCTATGAAAAGGGATCAGATTATATTAATCTTTTAAATTTCCACTCTGACGTCCCTGGTCCATAGGAGGCGTTCCATAAGTTTCGCTCAATTCAAATTTGAATAGGAAAAAAAGAAAAACAAAGAAAATGAGGCAGCAAGGTAGGATCCACACCTTGTATTAAAGTGGAGTATAAGGTCCTTTTTTTACCCTGAAGTTATTACTAAAATGGTCTTCAGGACATCAAAATCCTTAGAAACAGCCTAAGTTATTATACTTCAAGCCAAGAAAGAGTAACAAAGACTACATTTACTCTCCCATCTAAAACTACTAAAATAAAAACTAAGAACACATGTGAAACAGTGGTCTTAAGACATTGCTCATCAGGTAACAAAAGACAGTAATACCTGAGAAATACAGAGTGAGCCCTGTGATTGCCCCCAACTTACTGCCTAGAGGAATAGATGAAAGCACAGGGAGGGAGATCCCAACAGAGTATAGAGACCTACCGGAGTTAAAGAGAAAGCTCAAAGTCCAGAGGAAACTGCACATGCTACAGCTCTCAGCACATAGTACTGGAGGAGAGAGAGCCCAAAGAGAAAATTCCAGAACTCCAAAATCTGTAGAATATTTAAGTATTTAGCTGTATATGAACCAGTGAATCATCTGAGGAAACTACTCAAGACCAAGAGGGGGAAAATGTCACCTAGACATTTCTAGAAAGGACTAGAAAAAAAGCAAGCAGAGACTGCAGAGGGCCAGGAATGGTGCCTATTCTTTCTAGAAATGATATCGCCCATAATCCATGGGCCATTTAATAAAGTATTGGGAATAGTATGTGGATAAAATCAACCCTAGACTAAATGCTATTTTAGTTCAGCCTTACAAAACTTAAAAACAAGACCTCAATGGACAAAAGCTTTTCCAAGTAACATAACTGTATCTCTGAATAAACCTCAAGAATATTATAGGACTACAAAAATACCCCACAAACAAGTAGGCAAATTTACAATGTCTGCTAACCTATCCAAAATTACCATACATGCAAAGAAGAAAAGAGAATCCAAAATAAGTAGCAGTATCAATCAAACGATCAAAATTGGTGCAGAATTAACAGTGATGATACAATTAGTACAAGGCCACTGAAACACTTATTACAATTACAATTCACATGTTCAAAAAATAGAAAAGATTAAACATGTTAGAGACAGGGAAAAAATTTTAAAGACCCAAACTGAACTTCTAGAGAAGAAAACTATGATGTTTGAAAAAGAAAAAAAAAAAGTGGATAAAGAAATTAGACATTAGAGAAGAACAGCTAAATGTTTATGGACACTTGAATAGGAAATATTCAAAATGAGAAAGAAGACTAAAACAAAAATAAAGCATCATTGAATGGTGGGACAATTCAAGAAGTCCAAGAAGGAGAAAACAATAGAGAAAGAGACAGAAAAACTATTTGAAAAATTGATGCCTGAAAAATTTCCAAATTAGATGAATATTCAGTTCAGTTCAATTCAGTTCAGTCACTCAGTCGTGTTTGATTCTTTGCAACCCCATGAATCACAGCACGCCAGGTCTCCGTGTCCATCACCAACTCCCAGAGTCCATTCAAACTCATGTCCATTGAGTTGGTGATGCCATCCAGCCATCTGATCCTCTGTCGTCCCCTTCTCATCCTGCCCCCAATCCCTCCCAGCATCAGGGTCTTTTCCAATGAGTCAACTCTTCACATGAGGTGGCCAAAGTATTGGAGTTTCAGCTTCAGCATCAGTCCTTCCAATGAACACCCAGAGCTGATCTNTGCTGACAGTTCCAGCACTGCATTTGCAGAAGTGCTGTCTGGAAATGGCAGGAGAGCGGCAGAGTACTCCCGAGGTCTCAGCATAATTTGGTTTTATTACAAGGGTTTTCATTTTGATGGCAACATTATTCTTTTCATGGAAGAAATTATCTTCAAATTATTTAATCTTACTCTTTTATCTCTGGGGAGACTTTGGGGTATATTGCTGCAGTCTTTATAGATTTCTGGAAAATAGCAGGCCTGTCTATCATTTTAATCATTCTCACAGGCCTGCATTTGGAGGGGGAGAATGGATCTTGTTATCACAGAGACATTTGGTCCCTGAAATAATCCTGAAATATCTATCTATGCTTTCTGGAGTAGAACCATTCAGGTTCTCTTATCACTCCAGAGGAAAGTATGATCAGTATATAAGGAGTTGAAGTTTGCTGTCAAGGAAGGTTCTGAAGGAGACAGACTCAGCTGTCTTTCTTGGGTAGCATATGTTACCATGAATTGTAGATCCTGGGCAGAATATTCATTTTAATTAAAAAAATTATTTTCTTGGCCTGGAATGTAGTAAGCATTAAAAATGAGTAGTAGTTGCTGTTGCTAATAATAAAGCAGCTGGATGAGTGAGGCCTGGGGAGGGCCTTGGAGCTGGGAGCTCAAGAAGGCCCCTCAGGGGTGAATGTGGTGACAGCCTGGTCACGTCAGCACATGCTGTGCCGTGGTCCCCAGCTCTTGGCCCAGAAGCAGCCCTAGAAGAAGGTACAGGGTGAGGGTTTCAAGAGAACCTGAGACTGAGGCTGCCTGAACGTTGTTGGCTTTCTTTGGCAGGTGTCAGGAGCTGAGCACGGCTGGAACACAGTGAGAGTGCCTCCAGGGGGTTACTCTGTGGGATATTGCACCTACTGGTTAGGAGAGTGTTATGTGATGTCAGGAACAGCTGCTGGGGATTAACCAGGGGAAATTCCAGGAGAGTGGGCCAGGGCAGCACACAGACACAGGGAAACAGGGACACAGGGGGCTGCTCTGGGCTCAGGCCCTCCCAGCAGCTCTCTAAGCCTGGATCTGGATCGTTCTCCCCAGCCTCGCTTGTCTTCCTGGCTGTGGTGTCCCTCCTCACAGCAGCTTTTGCTTTCTATCTTCGTCTCCCCAGCAGGGTTGATTGGCACTTCCTATGTGTCTCTAAAGGACCTTGTTACAGACACCAGTGCCGGAAATTGCAATCATCTGTTCGTATCAGCATGTTCATCTCTGACGGTGGAGCACAGCACAGTGTCTGGATGAAACTGTGGTCTCCATAAATGAATGGCAAGATACTCATTGACATGCTTTACACAGGAAGAACAAAGGAGGGTGTGAAATGATGGAGCATGCACTGGATCAGGGTTCAGTTCTTCCTGGAGCGCTGATTCCTGGCTGTGCTGTTGTTGCTGTTCAGTCGCTCAGTTGCATTCAACCCTTTGCGACCCCATGGAGTACAGCACGCCAGGTTTCCCTGTCCTTCACCATCTCCTGGGGTTTGCTCAAATTCATGTCCATCGAGTCAGTGATGCCATCCAACCATCTCCTTTTCTGTCATCCCCTTCTCCTTTTGCCTTCAATCTTTCCTAGCATCAGGAGCTTTTCTAATGAGTCGGCTCTTCACATCAGGTGGTCAAAGTATTGGAGTTTCAGCTTTGGCATCAGTCCTTCCAATGAATATTCAGGGTTGATTTTCTTTAGGATTGACAGTCCAAGGGACTCCTTGCAGTCCAAGGGACTCTGAAGAGTCTTCTCCAACACCACAGTTCAAAAGTGTCAATTCTTCAGCACTCAGCCTTCATTATGGTCCAACTCTCACATCCATACATGATTACTGCTTTGGATAAATCACTTTGACTTTCTGTGTCTCCATTTCCACATCAGTTGCATAGAGTGATTGCAGAGGGCTCCAGCGAGGTTCCAATGAACTGGTTGTGCTGGTTAGGTGGAGGGCTGGAGCTCCGCCCTGCTCTCCTGCACTGGGAGCGAATGTGCAGAAAAGCTCAGAAAAGCTTCTTGGCAGCACTAACCTGATGGGCCATTCTCACAGGATGGATGAGAACTTTCTGAACTTAGAAAGTGGAATGACAGCTAACAGCCTGCTGTGTGCCAGGTTTTACCTGCATTGTCCCATCCAGTACTTGTAATAACCCCCACCCAGGGAGGACTGTTACTGTCATTCCCATTTTGCAGATGGGGAAACTATGCCCACAGACAGAAGTGATTTTCTCAATGTTCCCAAGATTAGAATCCTACTGGACTGACTCCAGGGCCCTGCACTCTGCTGCCTCTCTGTCAGGTTAGACCTCCCAACCTAAAGCCCCTGGGATAATACTGTCTGTCCTAGAGACAAGTGGAGAGGGGGCAGAGAGAGCCATCAGCCTCAGCCTTGGATTTGGGGTTCCAGGGCTGTCCTTTCTGGGAGCTGGAGTCCAGTGGCCTCCGACTACCTGGCGCCCAGGCCCTTGGCTTTCAGCTCTGAGGTTGTCTCTTCTTGTTTCAGCCCATCAGGCAACAGGGGATATGCAGTCTGGCAGGGGACAGAGTGAGGTCATTATTCTCATCCTCATTACAGAAGAGGACCCTGCTAGCCCTTCCTCCATTGCCCTGGCCCCAAGTGACTGGCCCAAGTATCTTGAGTGGTGGTCCAAGGAGAGTCCAGTGGGCGGTTTAGCAAAGTGGCTAAAGGCAACTCAGAACTCAGCCCTGGGGTTTGAGTCCTAGTTAAGTCAATTACAAGTCGCTGAACCTTCCTGACTCTCAGATCCATTGTCTGTATAACTGTGATGACACAGCCTGAAATGTGGGTCTGGTTCTCAGTAGATGCGCCATCAGTTCAGTTCAGTCACTCAGTCGTGTCCGACTCTTTGCGACCCCATGAAACGCAGCACGCCAGGCCTCCCTGTACATCACCATCTCCCAGAGTTCACTCAAACTCACGTCCATCGAGTTGGTGATGCCATCTAGCCATCTCATCCTTTGTTGTCCCCTTTTCCTCCTGCCCCCAATCCCTCCCAGCATCAGAGTCTTTTCCAGTGAGTCAACTCTTCGCATGAGGTGACCAAAGTCCTGGAGTTTCAGCTTTAGCAT
>SJYV01030736.1:234003-251753 GCA_006410875.1 Neotragus pygmaeus
AGTGAGGCCTGGGGAGGGCCTTGGAGCTGGGAGCTCAAGAAGGCCCCTCAGGGGTGAATGTGGTGACAGCCTGGTCACGTCAGCACATGCTGTGCCGTGGTCCCCAGCTCTTGGCCCAGAAGCAGCCCTAGAAGAAGGTACAGGGTGAGGGTTTCGAGAGAACCTGAGACTGAGGCTGCCTGAACGTTGTTGGCTTTCTTTGGCAGGTGTCAGGAGCTGAGCACGGCTGGAACACAGTGAGAGTGCCTCCAGGGGGTTACTCTGTGGGATATTGCACCTACTGGTTAGGAGAGTGTTATGTGATGTCAGGAACAGCTGCTGGGGATTAACCAGGGGAAATTCCAGGAGAGTGGGCCAGGGCAGCACACAGACACAGGGAAACAGGGACACAGGGGGCTGCTCTGGGCTCAGGCCCTCCCAGCAGCTCTCTAAGCCTGGATCTGGATCGTTCTCCCCAGCCTCGCTTGTCTTCCTGGCTGTGGTGTCCCTCCTCACAGCAGCTTTTGCTTTCTATCTTCGTCTCCCCAGCAGGGTTGATTGGCACTTCCTATGTGTCTCTAAAGGACCTTGTTACAGACACCAGTGCCGGAAATTGCAATCATCTGTTCGTATCAGCATGTTCATCTCTGACGGTGGAGCACAGCACAGTGTCTGGATGAAACTGTGGTCTCCATAAATGAATGGCAAGATACTCATTGACATGCTTTACACAGGAAGAACAAAGGAGGGTGTGAAATGATGGAGCATGCACTGGATCAGGGTTCAGTTCTTCCTGGAGCGCTGATTCCTGGCTGTGCTGTTGTTGCTGTTCAGTCGCTCAGTTGCATTCAACCCTTTGCGACCCCATGGAGTACAGCACGCCAGGTTTCCCTGTCCTTCACCATCTCCTGGGGTTTGCTCAAATTCATGTCCATCGAGTCAGTGATGCCATCCAACCATCTCCTTTTCTGTCATCCCCTTCTCCTTTTGCCTTCAATCTTTCCTAGCATCAGGAGCTTTTCTAATGAGTCGGCTCTTCACATCAGGTGGTCAAAGTATTGGAGTTTCAGCTTTGGCATCAGTCCTTCCAATGAATATTCAGGGTTGATTTTCTTTAGGATTGACAGTCCAAGGGACTCCTTGCAGTCCAAGGGACTCTGAAGAGTCTTCTCCAACACCACAGTTCAAAAGTGTCAATTCTTCAGCACTCAGCCTTCATTATGGTCCAACTCTCACATCCATACATGATTACTGCTTTGGATAAATCACTTTGACTTTCTGTGTCTCCATTTCCACATCAGTTAGTTGCATAGAGTGATTGCAGAGGGCTCCAGCGAGGTTCCAATGAACTGGTTGTGCTGGTTAGGTGGAGGGCTGGAGCTCCGCCCTGCTCTCCTGCACTGGGAGCGAATGTGCAGAAAAGCTCAGAAAAGCTTCTTGGCAGCACTAACCTGATGGGCCATTCTCACAGGATGGATGAGAACTTTCTGAACTTAGAAAGTGGAATGACAGCTAACAGCCTGCTGTGTGCCAGGTTTTACCTGCATTGTCCCATCCAGTACTTGTAATAACCCCCACCCAGGGAGGACTGTTACTGTCATTCCCATTTTGCAGATGGGGAAACTATGCCCACAGACAGAAGTGATTTTCTCAATGTTCCCAAGATTAGAATCCTACTGGACTGACTCCAGGGCCCTGCACTCTGCTGCCTCTCTGTCAGGTTAGACCTCCCAACCTAAAGCCCCTGGGATAATACTGTCTGTCCTAGAGACAAGTGGAGAGGGGGCAGAGAGAGCCATCAGCCTCAGCCTTGGATTTGGGGTTCCAGGGCTGTCCTTTCTGGGAGCTGGAGTCCAGTGGCCTCCGACTACCTGGCGCCCAGGCCCTTGGCTTTCAGCTCTGAGGTTGTCTCTTCTTGTTTCAGCCCATCAGGCAACAGGGGATATGCAGTCTGGCAGGGGACAGAGTGAGGTCATTATTCTCATCCTCATTACAGAAGAGGACCCTGCTAGCCCTTCCTCCATTGCCCTGGCCCCAAGTGACTGGCCCAAGTATCTTGAGTGGTGGTCCAAGGAGAGTCCAGTGGGCGGTTTAGCAAAGTGGCTAAAGGCAACTCAGAACTCAGCCCTGGGGTTTGAGTCCTAGTTAAGTCAATTACAAGTCGCTGAACCTTCCTGACTCTCAGATCCATTGTCTGTATAACTGTGATGACACAGCCTGAAATGTGGGTCTGGTTCTCAGTAGATGCGCCATCAGTTCAGTTCAGTCACTCAGTCGTGTCCGACTCTTTGCGACCCCATGAAACGCAGCACGCCAGGCCTCCCTGTACATCACCATCTCCCAGAGTTCACTCAAACTCACGTCCATCGAGTTGGTGATGCCATCTAGCCATCTCATCCTTTGTTGTCCCCTTTTCCTCCTGCCCCCAATCCCTCCCAGCATCAGAGTCTTTTCCAGTGAGTCAACTCTTCGCATGAGGTGACCAAAGTCCTGGAGTTTCAGCTTTAGCATCAGTCCTTCCAAAAACACCCAGGGTTGATCTCATTTAGAATGGACTGGTTAGGTCTCCTTGCAGTCCAAAGAACTCTCAAGGGTCTTCTCTGACACCACAGTTCAAAAGCATCATGATGCGCCATAGATTGTAACTATTATTCTCATTAGTAGGGTGATGATGGAACCACCAGCCCTGGGGTAGGTGTGGGGGGAGATTGACAAGGGAGCTGCCCTGTGACCTGCTGGTGGGGAACGGCTTGTGTAGGGCTCTAGCTTGTCTGAAAAGGGGGAGCTCTGGCCCCTTGCTCTTGGCTCTGCTGGCTTGGTGCCTCCCTGGATGGCATCATTATCTCTGCTTCTCTTTCTGGAGAAGCAAACAAGTCTATTGATCCTCCCTAGGAAATCTGAGATGATCTAAAGGATGGCATTTAGAAATGATTGGATATACTTTTGTAATAATACTAGGATTTTTCTTCAGTTGGGAAGTACTTATTAGGAGTTGGACTGGGCTTCCCTGCTTCTTGAGATCTGAAGTTTCTCCCTTTTGTGAGGTACATTGGTGACCTCTCATCCCCTCATCTGTTTTTTAATCTATTTTCCTCTCAGGAGTGCTAGTCTTCCTCCTGCCCCAGGGATCCCTGGTTGGGGACTTCCACTTAGCTGTCAGTGGGGAGGGTTGACATGAGAGCAAAAGCTGGTGGAGCTGGTTCCCAAAATATGCTTGGCTTTCCCTGAATGAGAGGGAGTGGTGTTGGAGAGGCTGAGACCCCCATTTCATTGTGCCTGGAGCTTCTGTGTGGTCCAGGTGGGAGGGTATGGGGCTCCAGCTCTATCCAGTCTTATTTGTTGCCCCCATCCCAGTCCCTGCCAAAAATGTCACCTGACTCACTGAAGGTGTCACCACTGCAGTCTGCTGCCCTTTTGTTGTCACCCAGGTGGAAGCATTAACCTTATAACTAATTTCCCTGCTTCTAGCTCCCCCAAACCCACATCCATCCATTGTACAATAGCCAGCATAGCTTTTTCAACATAAGAAACCCCACTCATCTCTTGCCAGCTTAGTAACTTCCCATTGGTGCTTGCAAAGTGATGAAGCACTCTGAGTGCAGCCTTCAGAACTCAGTGTGACCGAGCCCTGTGGGACTCTCCAGGCCCATCCCTGCTGACTCACCTCATCACAGTCTTCAACACTGGCCTTCCTTCAGTGCCCCAGATTTCAGGGCTTTGCATGTGCTGTTCCCTTTTCCTGTAATGCTTGTCCCACCTCTACCCTCCCTTGGTTTGATGGACTCCTATTCATCTTTCATGCTTCTTCTTAAAAGTCTTCAGCTAGGCCCACCACAACCCTGTCAAAGTAAATCAGATTGCTCTGTTAAATACTCACTTAATTCACTTTACCTGCGTGGCGCCCACCACAATTGTTAATTCCATATCTTTTGAAGTTACTCTGTTCAGGGTTTCTACCCTTGCACTCTGCGAGGAGAGTCTTGGATTGAGGCTGGGGCATACATTGTAGGTACTCAAAATTGTTGAGTGAATGAGGGACGATTTCTCCCCTTTCTTTACATCGGGTTTATCCCATCCCTTTTCCCTCTAAAGATCTTCTCTAGAGATGATTCACTTGTATTTTTTTGAAATGTGAATTTTGACTGTACAGTGAATGAAAAAAAAGCTCCCCTAAGCCTAAACACCAGGTCCTCCCCACCCTCTGTCCCTGTTCACCTCTAGCCTTTAGCTCATTTTTCCAGGGTTATGTGCAGGGTCTCCCTTGTGTTTTGAGCACTGCTTTGCCTGCAGCCTGTTCACAGGCCTGTGTTTCTTCCCAGAGCAAGGAACTCTTCATTGCAGGTCTCCTGTCCTTCTGTCATATGGACACACCTGCTTTCCAACAGGTCCTTGGTGAGCCCTGGGTCTGGCGCCAGCCCTGGGGGAAGCTGCTAAGAGAGCCTGCTGAGAGCAGGCTGTCAGGTCAGAAAGACCTAGAGTGTACTCCCAAGTCCCTCAGTTCCTAGTGGTGTGACTTTAGCCAGTTACCCTCTGACCCTTGGTTTTCTCACCTGTGAAAGAGCAGTGCCCACAACACAAATTCATGGAAAGAACCGACTGGGGTGGGCTGTGCAGAGTGCTGGGGGCCATGGGTGGCACGAGATATGGGATTACGGATGTTTGGCGGCTGCTGCTCTTATCAGCATCAGGAAATGGAAGTTAGCCTTGGTTGAGCCAGATGCATCCATAAATCCCCTCCGTGTGTTGGCTTGGTTTCTGGGGCTGTGGCTCTTGCTGTGAGGAGTGGAGAGCCAAGGCAGGTGGGCGGTGGGGAGGCTTGCAGAAAGTGGGTTTCTCTGTGGGGATCTCAGGAAGTTTGTTCTGGTTGTGTGTCTGTGGGCCTCCCACTCAGCATATGGGTCTGCCTGGCTGGAAGCCTCATTTCCATGGGAATCTGTGGGCTAGTGGGTCTGGGCTGCATGCTGAGAATCATGGGAATCTTTCACCTGGAAAGTGACAAAAGAAACTTCCATGGGGGCTTCCATTTCTCAGAGGAACCCCCACCACATGCCCTCCAGCCTAGGAGAGCTTCCAATGGCAGGAGCTGGCTCCTGCACCCCAAGGAGGGAGCCAGTGATCATCGAAGAAGAGATCTAGGTGTTCCTTCCATTACGTGGGGAAGGTGGCCTCTTTACTTGTCCCAGAGTCACAGACCTTAGAAATGGAGAAGACCTCAGAGCCTGTGAATCACAGGCCTTAGAAATGGAAAAACCTCAGAGCCTGTGAATCACAGACCTTAGAAATGGAGAAGACCTCAGAGACTGTCAAGTTCAATCCTACAGTTTCGTAGATGAGGAAACTGAAGCCCATGCCAGTCACTTTGCTTTGCCGTGACCCAGTGTCCTCATCTGTAAAATGGGACCATCTCTGCACACAATAGCATCTTCCTGGTAGAGCCTCTGTTTTGAGGACGTGATGCTTGGAGCAGGCCTAGCAGAGGGCTTGGCTTGTAGTTAGTTCTCACAAAAGTTAGTTTCCTTTCTCTGTGCCCGCCATTCTCTTGTTCTGCTAGATTTCTCTTCCTGAATTCAGGTGACAGGGAATTTTCTTGGTGGGGGGGGGGCGGTATTTCCAATATAATTTGTGTATATGAGTGTGAACAGCTTTAGTACAGAACTACAAACTTGAATTTGAATCATCACCCTACTGGGGAAAAAACCCCAAACTTAGGCAAGTCACAGAACTCCCTGGGGATTTATCTTCCTCATCTGTTCTCCAGGGGTGTCTGCTCATTTACTGCACAGGGCTGGTACAAAGCTTGAATGGCATAGTGTTCACTAATCACGCACAAAATCCCTGGCAAGGGACAGACACCATCCTTCTCTCTTAGTCTCTGTCATCTCTTGCTTGTCTTAAAATGACTTTTCCTGAGAGAGGAATATGAAGTCTTAGGGAATGAGTGACAGGTGCAGTATGAGTTGGAGTTGGGTCTGATTCTTGGAGTGAGTCTGAGAGTCTGCAAAGGCTGTGAGCTGGTCTAACTGATTCCTGCCTGCAGGTTTTCTCCCCCTCTTTTCTCTTCACTCTCCCTTGATTTGTATGAAAGCTGGCTCTTCTCTGTATTTTAATTCTGTTAGTGATCTAAATAACCAAAAGTGAACAGCTTCTGAATTGGCTGGAAATAATTCCACTACTTTTTGGGCAAGAACGTTACAATCCGGTCTTGATTCATAAGAACCAACGTTTGAATTCCATTACAGAGGAGTCAAGTCTCTAGTTTATTTTCAGGAAAAAGGAGCAATTTAACCTGATGCATGTGATGAGGTTTTTTTTGGGAAAACAGCCATGGTAATTGTATCTTTCTCGTGTACAGTTAATCACACCCTTTAATATTTTTCTCTATTGGCTTTCATTCTTTTATCTTCCAGGCATCCTTGGTACATTCATCTCTTTTTTTCTTATTAACATGTTCATTAATCCTCAAACATTTATTGTGCTTCATTAAGCAGATGAGAGGATTAACAAAAATTGGGATTTTGAGCAATGAAAGTTATAGGCAGAGGCAGGTCAAATACAGAATTTCAGTCTGCTGATGGCTTCATTGCCAACCTGGGTGTTGAGGATGAGGAAATTGAGAGTGAAGGGCAATTTGAGTTTAGTGCTCTTCCTGGGTGTTGGAGTTCTCAGCTCAGCCCTTGGGGGCATGGGGGTATGAGAGGTACAATCTTTCTGGCTTCACAGCATGTTTGCCTCAAGAAACATGTTCCTGAGAGTAATCATCTCAAGGGTCCATAACAAGTTGGGGTTTAGAGTTCAAAAACAATTATTTTAAAATCTTTTTCTTTTGTCAAGTCTTCTTGAAGCTCCAGTATTTAGTTTCTTCATAGGTAAGGTGGCAATATTGCTAATAATATTAGTGATCATGAGAATTCTCACTTGTTGAGTATTTACTATGACCTTCAAACATTTGTTACACTATGCATTTCACATGAATGATCTCATTTTATTCTCACATGAACCCAAAGAGAGAGGGGCTAATTATGTCTCCATTCAACAGAGGAGAAAACTGGGACCCAGAGAAGGTAACTTACTTCCTAATGGACGCGTAGACAGTGAGCAGTGGAGGCCGAGTGACCATAATGTAACTGTAAGAGCAGGCACTTGATTGGGGTCAGAGCTTTGGATTCCAGCCTTGATTATCTCACTAATTCTGTGACCTTAGAAGTTACCCACCCTCTCAGGGTTTCAGGGTTTTATTGTTGTTTGCTTGTAAATGAGAACATTGAAAAACATGGGGTATATTTAAGCCCTTTCTATCTCTGACACTCTGGAATACTAAGAAATTATACTGAGAATAAAAAGAGCCACTGGAGTGGGCTGAATTAAATGATCCCGAACTTGGAACACTCCAGCTGACCTTGATTTCTAGCTGTGACTCCTCAATGTGGGTGTCTGTGATTACTCTGCAGAGAAGTCCTTGCCATGCTCTGAGCAGTTCTCAGCCATCTCACTCTCCAGGTCCCTTAACACCGCCCTCAATTGCACAATCTCTCCTCATGTGCCCTGAAGCCCAGACGACATGTAAACAACCAGACCAAGAACAATAATGCTGCTTCTCAGTATTGAGGAGCGGATCAATTTTCAGTAATTCCTTGTAGCAGAGTGAACATGCATTACAGAGTTCAAATGTTTTGCAAGCAGGCTGTGAAGTGTTGTTATCTGCTGAAAGGACTGGCTGTTCCTCACCTTCCAGTGGCTGAGTGTGCTTTTTGTGCTGTATGCTCTCAGTGCTAGTCTCAGAGTGGTACGGGTATGGGAGGAGGGGGACAAGGCGGGGACTGCCCCTTAATCTCTCAAAGGGGTTCTTCTGGGCTCCAAAATCACTGCAGATGGTGACTGAAGCCATGAAATTAAAAGATGCTTACTTCTCGGAAGGAAAGTTATGACCAACCTAGACAGCATATTAAAAAGTAGAGACATTCCTTTGCCAACAAACGTCCGTCTAGTCAAGGCTATGGTTTTTCCAGTGATCGTGTATGGATGTGAGAGTTGAACTATAAAGAAAGTTGAGCGCAGAAGAATTGATGCTTTTGAACTATGGTTCAAAAGAGAAGGCTCTTGAGAGTCTCTTGGACTGCAAGGAGATCCAACCAGTCCATCCTAAAGGAGATCAGTCCTGGGTGTTCGTTGGAAGGACTGATGTTGAAGCTGAAACTCCAATACTTTGGCCACCTGATGCGAAGAGCTGACTCATTTGAAAAGACCCTAATGCTGGGAAAGATTGAGGGCAGGAGGAGAAGGGGACAACAGAGGATGAGAAGGTTGGATGGCATCACTGACTCAATGGACATTGGTTTGTGTGGACTCTGGGAACTGGTGATGGACAGGGAGGCCTGGCATGCTGCGGTTCATGTGATCTCAAAGAGTTGGACACAACTGAGCAACTGAACTGACTAACTGAAATGATAATGAAATAATGCCATTTGCAGTAACATAGATGAACCTAGAAATTATCACACTAAGTGCAATAAGTCAGATGAGGAAAGACAAATACCACAGGGTATTACATAGATATGGAATATTTTTAAAAGATACAAATTCATTTATTTATAGAACAGAAGTAGACTCACAGGCATAGAAAACAAACATGATTATAAGGAAATGTGGGGGAGAGATAAAACGGTAATCTGGGATTCGTGGATGCACACTAATACATATATAATAAACAATGAGGACCTACTATATAGCACAGGGAACTATATTTTGTAATAACCTATGATGGAAATTTTTCTGAAAAAGAATATATATATACATGAGTGTGTATGTGTATATAACTGAATCACTTTGCTGTACACCTAAAACACTGTATGTCAACTATATTTCAAAAAAAAAATAGAAATACATTCAAAGATATAATAAACAACCTAGTAGTTACCAGTGAGGAGAGGGAAGTAGGAAAGAGGCAAGACAAAGGTATGGGATTAAGAGGTACAAACTACCATGTGTAAAATATGTGAGCAGCAAGGATATGTGGTACAGCAGAGGAAATTACAGCCATTATCTAGATGAAGTATAATCTGTAAAAATACCTGAAACTAAGTAATGGTCCTTTGTATGTATGTATCACATCTTCTTTAGCCATTCATTAATGGACACCAAGGCCGATTCCATGTCTTGGCTATCGTAAATCATGCTGCTATTAACACTGGGGTACATGTATCTTTCCACATTAGAGTTTTTGTCTTTTATGGATATATTCCCAGGAGTGGGATTGCTGGATCGTATAGTAACTCTATTTTTAGTTGCTGAAGGAACCTCCATACTGTTCTCCATAGTGGCCACATCGATTGGCATTTCCATCAACCCTGTGGAAGGGGTTCCCTTTTTTCCACACCCTCTCCAATATTTATTACTTGTGGACCTTTTTGTGATGACCATTCTGACCATTGTGAGATGGTGCCTCACTGTGGTTTTGATTTGTGTTTCTATAATTATTAGCGATATTGAGCATTTTCCATGTGGCTGTTTGCCATCTGTATGCCTTCTTTGGAGAAATGTTGATTCAGATCTTCTGTCCAATTTTTGATTAGGTTTTTTTTTTTCTTTGATACTGAGCTGTTTCTATATTTTGGAAGTGAATTCCTTGTTGGCTGCATTGTTTGCAAATATTTTCTCTCATTCTGTCGGTTGCCTTTTTGTTTTGTTTATAGTTTCCTTTTCTGTGCAAAAGCTTTTGAGTTTAATTAGGTCCCATTTGTTTCTTTTTGCTTTTTGTTTCCATTACCCTAGGAAACAAATCCAAAAAATCTACTGCTGTGATNTGGCTGCATTGTTTGCAAATATTTTCTCTCATTCTGTCGGTTGCCTTTTTGTTTTGTTTATAGTTTCCTTTTCTGTGCAAAAGCTTTTGAGTTTAATTAGGTCCCATTTGTTTCTTTTTGCTTTTTGTTTCCATTACCCTAGGAAACAAATCCAAAAAATCTACTGCTGTGATTTATGTCAAAGGGTGTTCTGTTTATGTTTTCCTTGAAGAGTTTTAGAATATCCACTCTTACATTTAGGACTTTAATTCATTTTCAGTTTATTTTTATATATGGTGTTATGGAATGTTCTAATTTCATTTTTTTACATGTAGCTCTCCAGTTTTCCCAGCCCCACTTATTGAAGATACTGCCTTTTCTTTATTGTATATTTTTGCCTCTTTTGTTATAGGTTGACTGATTGTAAATGCTAGAGTTTACTTATGGGCTTCCTAACCTGTTTCATTGATCCCTGTGTGTATTTTACTGCCAGTGCCATACTGTTTAGATTACTTTGTTTTGTAATATGGTTTTAAGTCAGGCATCTTTTTTGCTATATATATTGGTTTTATTTTTTAGATTCCTACAAATAGCAAATGTTGAAAATTTTCCATTTTCAATAATTTAGATGCACCTAGAGAATATTATGCCTAGTCAGTCAGACAAGGACAAACACTACATGATATCACTTACATGTGCAATATAAAAGATTCATCATTCTTTTTAATCAAAATGCCTTTTGGGGAGGGATAAATTAGGAGTTTGAAATTAATGGATTCACACTACTATGTATAAAATATTAATAGATTAAAAAACAAGCAACCTCTGTATAGCATAGGGAACTACTAATATATTTAATATCTTATAATAACCTATAATGGAAAAGAATCTGAAATGTACATATAAATGTATATACATGTATTTATATACATGTAATGAATCTTTGCTCCTCAAACTAACAACATATTATAAATCAACTATATCTAAATTTTGAAAACGTTAATACAATATGATGCTTCAGTTCAGTTCAGTTCAGTCACTCAGTCGTGTCTGACTCTTTGCAACCCCATGAATTGCAGCACGCCAGGCCTCCCTGTTCATCACCATCTCTCGGAGTTCACTCAGACTCGCGTCCATTNAGAAATAGATGTTTTTCTGGAATTCTCTTGCTTTTTTGAATGATCTTAGACCCTTGCTAAAAATCAGTTGACAACGAAGTTTGGATTTATTTTTAAACTCTCAGTTCTAGTCCATTGGTGCATATGTCTATCTTTATGCCAGTACTGTAGGGTCTTGATTACTGTAGCTATGTAGTGTTTTGTTAAACTTATTCTAACTGTTTTACTCTTTATGATGCTGTTGTAAATTGAGTTGTGTTCTTAATTTCGTTTTCAGTTGGTTTATTGCTGTGCTGTGCTGTGCTTAGTTGCTCAGTCATGTCTGACTGTTTCTGACTCCATGGACTGTAGCCCACTAGGCTCCACTGTCCATGGGGATTCACCAGGCAAGAATACTGGAGTAGGTTGCCCTGCCCTCCTCCAGGGGATCTTCCCAACCCAGGAATTGAACCTAGGTCTCTTGCACTGCATGTTGATTCTTTAGCATCTGAGCCACTAGGGAAGCCCAAGAATACTGGAGTGGGTAGTCTATCCCTTCTCTAGGGGATCTTCTTGACCCAAGAATTGAACCAGGGTCTCCTGCATTGCAGGTGGACTCTTTACCAGCTGAGCTGCCTAGGAAGCCCCAGTCTATAGAAATACAATACATTTTTAGTCTTACATTCTGAAAACTTGCTGCACTCATTTGTTAGTTCCAATAATTTTTAGTGGACTTCTTAGGATTTTGTACATGGAAGATTGTATCATCTGTGAACAGAGATAGTTTTACTTCTTCCTTTCCAATATGTACACCTTTTATTTATTTCATTTTCTTGTCTAACTGCCCTGGCCAGCCATTTGGTAAAATGATAAATAAAAGTAGCAGAGTATACATACTTCTGTTGTTCCTTATCTTAGGGGGAAAGCATTCAGTTTTGGTATCATTAATATGTTAACTGTAGGGTTTTTTGTAGATATGCTTTATCATGCTGAAGAAATGCCCTTCTGTTCCTAGTCTGTTGAGATTTTTATCATGAAAGCATGTTGGATTTTGCTAAATGCTTTTTCTTCGTCCACTGAGATAGTAAATTTTAAAGAATNATATGTTAACTGTAGGGTTTTTTGTAGATATGCTTTATCATGCTGAAGAAATGCCCTTCTGTTCCTAGTCTGTTGAGATTTTTATCATGAAAGCATGTTGGATTTTGCTAAATGCTTTTTCTTCATCCACTGAGATAGTAAATTTTAAAGAATTCTATTGATATGGTCTGTATGCATGCTAAGTCGCTTCAGTCCTGTCTGACTCTGCGACTCTATGGACCGTAAACTGGCAGGCTCCTCGGTTCATGGGATTCTCTAGGCAAGAATGCTGGAGTGAGTTGCCATGCCCTCCTCCAGGGGATCTTCCTAACTGAGGGATCAAACCAGTGTCTCTTGTGTCTCCTTCATTGGTAGGCAGGTTCTTTACCACTAGCACCACCTGGGAAGCCCAATTGATGTGGTATGTTACATTAATCAATTTTCAGATGTTAAATATCCTTCTTATTTCTGTTCCATATTTCCATCTTATTGAGCACTTATATTTTATTATAGTCTATGTCTCCCCAGTAGAATATGAGCCTGATGAAGGGAGATACTGCATCTACAATAGATTCTTGACTTTCAGGAGAGAGATCTTTGTGGATTCTGAAATATCTGAATCCCTCTGCAAAATGCCACTGAGAAAAAGGAGAGAAAACCAAATTTGGTAGAGCTTGTATTCTGGTTAGTTATGGGACCCAATCGCTAGAGAAATGTCTTTTTCTTGCATACCAATCTTCAGGCAAGTAATCTGAATTTGTGCTTCAGCAAAACAACAAACCGGGAACCTTCAGAATCACACTTGATAGCATACACATTCGTTGCAATGCCCCCTAGACCACTGAGGTACATCCCTACTGTATCTGGCGTGTAGTGGGGGGACAAAAAAAGTTTATTCATTTTATTAGGACAGTGGATCTGTGCTAGGCACTTGGTTAGTTGCTGAGATATAGAAATGCATAAAATAGAGTTCTTAACTCAAGGAGCTCAGAGTCAGTTGGGGGAAAGAGACAACTAAAATACGGTGAAAATTGTATGATGGTGCTAGTACTGCAAAAGAAGAGAGAATGAGGCCTCCTGTAGCAAGTGGGGTCTGAGCTTTCCTCTCGCCACCTTCACTGGCATCTTCTGGTCCAAGTCACCATCAGCTCTCTCCTGAAATGATGTAGGAATCTCCTAAGTGACATCTCTGCTCCTACCTTGCTACCCATGCAGCCCATTCTCAGTACACCACTCAGAGTGCTTCTGTCAGAAGCACTCAGAGTGCTTTTACTTGCAGCCCAGACTGCCTGCCTATCTTTACAGAGTTAAAAACCAAGTTGTTGCTTTGATTTACAAGTTCTGCCTGATCTGACCCTCCACTATTTCTCTGATCTCTTCTCCTACTTTCACTCTTGATAACTCCACTGCACAAACTCTGATCTTCTGCTGGTCTTCCAAACATCTTAGACTCTTTCTCTTCCCACTTGTGGCCTTTGTATTTGTGAGTTCTGCTTCTGGAATGCTCTTTGGAGATATTATTCCCTTGCTTTCTGCACTTCTCTGGGAGGCCTTGGGAAAAAAGCCCTGGGGAGAAAATCATCCAAATACTCTGCAGAAACCAGCAGACTCTCTCCCTGCTCCCTTTCCACGTGAACATGCCTATTTTTCTCTGTACCACTCACTCATTTATGTTTATTGTCTGTATTCCCCAACTAGAATATAAGTTCCAAGATGTCAGGGATATTTTTGCCCATTTTGTTTTTACTCCCATTGCTTAGCATGCTTCCTAGAACGCAGTAGGTACTCATTAAATATTTGCTGACCCAGCGAATATACTGTCATTCCAAAGGTTGAGAGGGAGTGACTTAGAAGAAATGAGCTGGGCTGGGAGGTAGGTAGGGTGTTTATTGAATTCAGTTATTTAATATCTCCATGTGTGGGGTTTATGGACTTCCCTGGTGGCTCAGACTGTAAAGCGTCTGTCTACAATGTGGGAGACCTGGGTTCCATCCCTGGGTCAGGAAGATCTGCTGGAGAAGGAAATGACAATCCACTCCAGTACTATTGCCTGGAAAATCCCATGGACAGAGGAGCCTAGTAGGCTACAGTCCATGGGATTGCAAAGAGGTCGGACATGACTGAGTGACTTCACTTTCCTTTCCTTTCACTTTCCTTTTTGTGTGGGGTTTGGATTTTGAGCTAGATGGTTGCTGATGCCTGTTTTCATCCAATCATCTCTGAAATAACACAACAAAATGGCAGTTTTGCAGCCCAGAGTGGACCAAGAGTCTCTGTGAAGGTCATTGATAGCTTTAGGCAATCTGAAGGTGTGTGCTATGCTAAGTTGCTTCAGTCACGTCTCACTCTTTGCAGCCCCCTGGACTGTAGCCCCCCAGGCTCCTCTGTCCATGGGATCCTCCAAGCAAGAATACTGGTGTGGGTTGCCATGGCTTCCTCCAGGGGAACTTCCTGACCCAGGGATTGAACCTGTGTCTCTTATGTCTCCTGCATTGGCAGGCGGGTTCTTTACCACTAAATCTGAAGATGTAGGGGTGCCTAAATAGGTTTGGTAACACCAAAACCTATTACCAGGCAGTGAAGATGGCCCCTGAGATCACAGCTAAATTATAGATGCTACCCAGTACTGTTTAGGAAGACACCTGGTTCTCTCATCCCAAGATAGCCCTTGCACCAAACTACAAAGCTCAAAGTTTATAAAAGGCATCCCTAGCATAATGTATAATTAATAAATGTCATTTATCGAGTGCTTCCCCAGTGCCTTGCTCAGTGCTGGGAGCTTTATAATGTTCTCTCTCATAACCCTCTGAGACAGGTACTATTGTCATCTCCAGTTTACAGAGTAAAATAACAGGTGCTGAAAAAATTCATAACTTGCCTAGGGCCATGGGGCTGGTAAGTGGCTAAGCTAGTAAATTTTAACTCCAGTCTGATGGAGTCTGAAACCTACGTTCTTGGTCACATTGTGTATTCTCCAGATCAGCCACCTGCAACAAATATATTACCTTTGAGGGCAAGAACACATCTCTCCAGTTTCTGTACTTTTCTGCTTTTTGAAATGAGGTTTGGGATGTTCCAGAAGCTGCAGGTGTGTATTTACCCAGGAGCTTTGATAGGATGAGGGCAGAAGGACAGTGTAGGCCCAGACGCTGCTCTAACTGTATCAGTTATGATCTAATATACAATACTGTCAAAACTCAATTAGGGAAGTCATCAGGAGTGCAAAGGGCAAGGCAGGTTAAGAAGGTAATGCTTCTTAGAATAAATATATTCTTGTCTAGGAAATGTGTTTTCTGTAATTATTTTGGGAGTCCAGGCTCCATTAGCCTTATTGGAAATAGCCTGATATATACTGGAGAGAGAGTTGGGAATAGCCCAAGTCCCCTTAGGGAAAGAGCAGGAGATGTGTACTGAAGCGTGATGGTGAGTTTCTGTAATTCTCCTGCAGAGAATTATGGGGCTAGAGGGGAGGGTGTGAGCCTCAGAAAAAGAAATGCAAGCCTCAAGGGACTGTGGGTTTTTTGAGGGTTTATAAACTGTTTGCAGCTCAGAGAGTAGCATGATTCTTCCTTTTGAGAGCTTGTGGTTCTTTTTATGGGCAGTTAGGGAGGGGACTCAGACCACAGAGACTGTTCTCTGAATTAAGGACCCCGGGTTTTCAGAAGTTTCTAGTTGTATCACGGGCAACGTTGCGAGACCTCTGCATGATGTGATGGGCAGTGCTGCAAGACCCCTTGGTTTTCAGCTCCCCGGGAGGCGCTGTGGAAAGAGCTGTGGCGTTTGGAGTTAGAACCCCACATGGGGGACCTAACAAGTCTGAGACCCAGTGCAAGTCTCTCTATGCATATTATCTTATGATAACTTCTACTCATGGGGTGACCCTTAGAGTCTTGGCTGAGGCTGGAGGGGGAACCCTGGAATTATTGAGAAAGCTATGACTTTGTCCAGCTTTCAAGGAGTTGCCTCTAAGCCTTTTTAAGATGAGGAAAATTCTCAGGATTGTCATGAGGCTAAAAATGAATTTTTGTAGGCCGTTAAGTCAATTGCCAACAAGTTCAACAGAGTGGGGAATTGTGAAGAAAGGCATGGTATTTCAGTCCCTGTTTCAGATTCTTCCTTCCTATTTTCGCTTGTGCTGGGGCTGTACGCAGCCAGTCATGCAAATTCCAAGGTGAGTCTGGCCAGCTTAGGCTCATTAGCTTTATCAGCAGCCTGTTTTGTGGGGGAAACATACTGTGTGTGTGTGTGTTTAGAAGTTTGTGGTTATATCACGGGCAGCGTTGCGAGACCTCTGCATGGTGTGATGGGCAGTGCTGCAAGACCCCTTGGTTTTCTGCACCCCGCGAAGCGCCGCCAGAGCGGCTGGGAGGAGTCAAAGCGCATGACACTGCGAGGCTGCTGCACCGCCTCCGCCTGGCGTTGGCACCCCAATTCAAGGCGCACTATGTCTTTCTTCTGAGCTGCTCACCTTAACATTCCCCCTGCCACTGCTCGTCCCAGAGCCAGCTGTCCACTCTCCAGGTTCATTTTTACATTTTCCTATATCTGGACTTGAGTTGGGTTCTTCTATCCAGTGTTTTAAGTGAGTTCCCCTTTGATTGAGTTCTCTTATTCCATCAGAAGTTAACTCTCAAAGAAAGCTATCTGTCATACCATTAGTACTCCTTAATTTTCATGGTCCCTTCTAATGGGCTTTTGGGAGACAATGCCTCACTCCATGGAAGAACTCTAAACTCATGACTGCTGCAGTAGTCATGAGGCAGACCAGTGGTCCAGGCTCACGATCCCCTGACCATAGAGAGGAAGATCTGGTCAGAGGAGCCATGCAACAGGCAGGAGGAGAGCCCCTTTGTGTGGGAGATGCTGCTGTGCAGGGGATGTTGGGCTCTGTGTATGTATCACAAGCTAATTAGGAGAATAGATTAAGCTGCTTTGGTGTCAAAATAGCTGTGGGGAAAACAACCTTAATAGCAGGTTGCAGATGAAAGAAAATGAAATGGGAAAGAAATGAGGAGCATTTAAAAGAAAACAATCAGGCTGGAGGGAATGAAGAGAGGAGGATACAGCAGAGCATTTACAAAATTAAAGAAGTTGGTATGGGGTGGCATGCGCGTTTCTGATGAGCACCAGGGGAAGAGGGCCTAGTCCCACATTTTCTCTGCCTCAGTGTTTGTCATGTGCAAAGCCACAGAGTTCCTAAGGGACAGGAAATGGGAGAAGGGAGGTGGTAAGTAACTTTGGGGCTCAGCCAGGAGGGCCAGCTTTAGCTGGCTAGACCGTGCTCTCTTTCTACTCAGTATCAGCTCTCCCACTCTCTGTGATTCTGTGACCGATTTTTCTCTTCTCATTCTTTGCAGTGAGATTTCTGGTCCTTCCATCCATCTTAGGGCTTTCATCGCCATCCCTTACTGCATGACTTTCAAACCTGGGTTTCCAGTCCAGGTGGATCTCGTGAGTTCTCCAGCTGCTACCCACCCCATCCTGCATTGTCTCACCTCACACAATGGATGACAATGGACTCATTCCTCTCCCCATGATGCCCATGCCTGCTTCTCCTCCAAACTTCATCACAGCAGTGGTGCCACCGTCCACCAGAGCGAGAACACTAGGAATCTTTCTTGATTCTCCTCTTTCCCATAAGAGGAGAACTGATCACTGCATTCTGTCAACTTTACCTTCTACACGTAGCTCAAATTAGCTCAGCATTTCTCTTCACCTCATTGCCCCTCTCTTGGTCATCACTTACCTACACAACAGCAGTAGCCCAGAGAATTGTTCTGTTCCATTCTCCCCACTCCCTGCCCCCCCCCCCCCC
>SJYV01030736.1:257160-267707 GCA_006410875.1 Neotragus pygmaeus
TAAAATTTAAAAAAATAAAAAAATAAATAAAAATAAAAATTAGAAAAAGAAAAAGAAATATATAGAAGAAAATTTAGATGCAAAAAAGAAAAAGATAGGCTTGTTAATGAAAATAGATTGGTCGTTTTTCTCCAAATAAAGCCAAATTGTGTTTACACAGTATTTTAATTGGCTTCTTTGATATGGGAGCTTTACATAGCTTTGCAATACTTTAAAATAAAGTTTCAACTGAAATTTATAAAAGGGACTCTTAAAAGCATGCTCTGTGGCTCAAGAAATAAAGTAATAAATATCTTATGAAAGAAAAAAATTGGAGTACAGTTGATTTATAAAGTTGTGTTTCAGTTATACAGGTAAATGAATCAGTTATACACATACATGCATCCACTTTTTTTTTTTTAAGATTCTTTTCCTATATAGGCTATTAAAGAGTATTGAATAGAGTTCCCTGTGCTATACAACAAATTATTAATAGTTATCTATTTAATATGTGGTAGTGTGTATATGTCAATTGTAATTTGCCAATTTATCTTCTCCACTCCTTATCCCCTGGAACCCACGAGTTTGTTTTCTCCATCTGTGACACTGCTGCTGCTGCTGCTAAGTCGCTTCAGTCGTGTCCGACTCTGTGTGACCCCATAGACGGCAGCCCACCAGGCTCCCCCATCCCTGGGATTCTCCAGGCAAGAACACTGGAGTGGGTTGCCATTGCCTTCTCCAATGCATGAAAGTGAAAAGTGAAAGTGAAGTTGCTCTGTTGTGTCTGACTCTTTGCGACCCCATGGACTGCAGCCCACCAGGCTCCTCCATCCACAGGATTTTCCAGCCAAGAGTACAGGAGTGCGTTGCATTGCCTTATCTGTGACTCTACTTTTTGTAAATAAATTTATTTTGTAAATAAGTTCACTTGTACCTTTAAAATTTTAGATTCTACATATAAGTGATGTCATATAATATTTGTCTTTCTGTGTCTGAGTTCACTCAGTGTGACAATCTCTAGGTCCATCTATGTTGCTGCACATGACATTATTTTGCTTATTATTTTGTGGCTGATTAGTATTCCATTGTATAGAGGTACCATGTCTTTATCCATTCCTCTGTTGATGGACATTTATGTTGCTTCCATGTCCTTGGATTTGTAAACAGTGTTACAGTGAACACTGGGGTGCATGTATCTTCGCAAATTATGATTTTCTCTGGGTGTGTGCCCAGAAGCAGGACTGCTGGACCACATCATAACTCTATTTTTAATTTTTTAAGGAACCTCTATACTGTTCTCCAATACAGGCTGTACGATTTACATTCTCACCAATAGTGTAGGAGGGTTCCCTTTTCTCCATACCCTCTCCAGAATTCATTGTTTATAGATTTTTTTGATGATGGCCATTCTGATTTGTGTGAGAACCTTATTGTGGTTTTGATTTTCATTTCTCTAATAATTAGTGATGTTGANTATAAGAGACAGTCTCCATACCCTCTCCAGAATTCATTGTTTATAGATTTTTTTGATGATGGCCATTCTGATTTGTGTGAGAACCTTATTGTGGTTTTGATTTTCATTTCTCTAATAATTAGTGATGTTGAGCATCTTTTCATGTACTTTTTGGCCATTGTGTGTCTTCTTTGGAGAAATGTCTATTGAGATCTTCTGCCCATTTTTTGATTGGTTTATTCATTTTTTATGATTTTGAGCTGCATGAGCTATTTGTATATTTAGGAGATTAATCTTTTGTTGGTTGGTTTGATTGCAAATATTTTCTCTCATTCTGAAAGTTGTCTTTTTGTTTTGTTTATGGTTTTCTCTGTTGTGCAAAAGCTTTTAAGTTTAATTAGATACGATTTATTTATTTTTGTTTTTATTTTCTTTATTCTAGGAGGTAGATTAAAAAGATCTTGCTGTGATTTATGTCAGAAAGTGTTCTGCCTATGTTTTCCTCGAAGAGTTTTATAGTGTCTGACCTTAAATGGTCTTTAATCCATTTTGAGTTTATTTTTGTATATGGTGTTGAGGAGTGTTCTAATTTCTTTTTCTTTTTATTTTTTTAACGTGTAGCTGTCCAGTTTTTTCAGCACCACCTATTGACAAGACTGTTTTTTTTCTCCATTGTATATTCTTGCCTCCTTTGTCATAGAGTAGGAGACACATCTGTTGAGAAACCAAGAGGTTTTATTGGGAAGAGGCACCTGGGTGGACAGCAGTAGGATAAGGGAACCCAGGAGAACTGCTCTGCCATGTGGCTACCGGTCTTGGGTTTTATGGTGATGGGATTAGTCTCTGGGTTGTCTTTGGCCAGTCATTCTGACTCAGAGTGCTTCCTAGTGGTGCATGCATTGCTCAGCCAAGATGGATGTCAGCAAGAGGGGTTCTGGAAGGTGGTCAGAGACGTGGTGTCTCCTTTTGATCTTTCCCGAACTCTTCTGGTTGGTGGTGGCTTAATAGTTCCGTGTTCCTTATGAGAACCTCCTGTTGTAAAACAGCTCATGCACGTGGTAACTATGGTGCCTGGCCTGGGTGAGCGGCTTCAGTCAGTGTGCTTCCCCTAACAGCTTCAGCTCGTCCTCTGCGTGATTTTCTAGCGCGGGATCTGTCTGCATTGTCCTGGATTACTGCGGTGGGTCTTGGCACCCACTGGAGGATTTCCTAGTAGCAGAGTTTTCTGTACCTCCCAGGACAGTGGTGCAGGTCCTGGTATCTGCTGATGGAATGCCTAGTTGGGGAGTGATCCATGCCCTCCTAGGATAGCTAGGTGGGTCCTGGCACCCATCGGCACTATCCGCACCCTCCTTGGACAGTGTAGGCAGGTCCTGGGAACTGCTGGTGGAGTTGCTAGTGCAGGGAGCTGTCTGCACCCTTCTAAGTCAGTGGGGGTGGGTCCCAGGGCACACTGGTGGAATGGCTAGTGGCTGGGGCCATCTGTGCCCTGCTAGGTCAGTAGTGGTGGGGCCTGGCATCTGCCTGTGAGTCTGGAAGAGGCGGCTAGTGCTGGCCTCTGGAGGCCAAGATGGCAGCAGTGACTCACACTGCAGCTGGAGCTCCTGCGGGGAGAGTCTTGTAGCCTGGGAGCACTCACAGGGAAAGACATTCCTATGGTGGTCCTGCCCTCTCCTTGGGCACCTCCCAACAACAGCGCCTTGTCTTTCTGGTGGGCCAAGGCTTCTTACTAGTCCATCCTGAATTGCGATGGCTTGACCTCTTCAGGCTATTTCCACACCTAACCTTGGTTCTGTCCCTGGGACTGAACTTCAGAGTCTGAACTTCAGCTGCCGACCCCCAGCCTCACCGACAGGAGTATCTCAGGTTGTGGGCACCCGGTGGTGGTGCCAACCCTCTGTACAGGTTCCTCTCCATTTTGTCCTCCACAGATTGGTTGCTGCTCTCCCCTCGGAAGTTTCCAAAATTCTCCCTCCTTCTAGTCTATTCTCTCCGCTGGTGAGGACCCTTCCCAAGGGACCCTTCCTCCTTCTCAGCTCCCTTCCTGGGGTGCAGGCTTCAGTCTGATTCCTTCTTTTCTCTTTGTCTTTTTTCCCCTACCCAGTTATGTGGAGGTTTTCTTGTCTTTTTGGTCCTCTGAGGTCTTCTGTCTACATTCAGTAGCTGTTCTGTGTGAACTGTCCCACCTGTAGATATAGTTTCAGTGTGTCTATGGAGGGAGGCAAACTCTACTTCCTACTCCTTTGCCATCTTGGGCTTGACCAGGATTTATTTTTTCTAATGGATGCTTTTTGGGAGTATGTTTACAAGTTTATCACCTTCTTTAGAGAAGGGCCTTCTTTGAACATGCTCTTACCTTTAATAAGTAATTAAAGAAACATAGTCTCTTGGTCTGGCTAAACGTTAGAAAACAGTGTAATCCCAGGGAATGTATTTAATTGGGAAATTGACCCAGAACCCAATTTAGCATCATCATCTAGGCCAGACAGGGCCAGGCTGACGTCAGCAGGAGTCTGGCTGCCTCAGGAGCTGGGGACAGAGCTTGCTTGATTAAGATGTTTCCTGGGAAATGGAATTAAGCCTAATGATTTCCAATGGAAGGGACTGCTAATTGGGGAGGCAATACTGCTTAATTGGGACACCTGCAGGTAATTAAAGGCTCCCTCCCGATGGCCTTCTCTGTACTTATGACTCTGGGAGGTTAAGACAATGTGAAGGATATAGGTGCCCTCAGCCCCTCTGCTATGTCTTGGCCTTGACCCTCTGTCCAAGGCCTTTCAACCAGGCCACTTTTCTACTCCTTGACAAAAATGCTTTGCATGAGGCCTTCTATGGACTTTCAGGGGCTTGAGTGAGCTATGGTATCTGATGCTAACCTGCTGCTGGGGTGTCTAGTGAGCTCCCTGGAAACAGGAGAAAAAGGCAACACGATATCATGGCAGCACTTGACATCAGACCCCAGAGGCCTCTGTATCAAGTGACTCTGACGAATGGGACTTAAGACTGAAGATGTCACCTTCTGCAGAGATGGGCAGGCCCAGCCGCATGTGGGAGGGGAGTCCTGGTGGAAAATCCTCTGGATTAAGAGTTGGATAAACTGATTTTTAGATTCAAGTCTACTGCCCATGAGCATTGTGACTCACCTTTTTGGGCCTCAGTTTTTTCAACCATAAAATGAAAATGATTCTAGTTATGGACAAGGACAGTGTAAAGATCCTGTCACTCTAGGTGCTGGGTAAGGGACTGGGGAAGGATAGGCTTTTAAAATCTATGTTCTGGGGAACTTACTCTGGTGGGGTAGACAAACCTGTAAATCAACACTTGCCATGTGGTGTTACAGGTCACACTAGGCAATGGAGGAGCAGACCTGTTATCAGAGAAGAACAGAGACAGCTTTAGAGGGAGGGGACATTTCGGTGAGTGTTTCCCAGGCAGGAAGAAGAGCATGTGTAAAGGCCCGGGCATGCAAACCTCATGCAGGCACAACCCAGGAGTAGTCACTGGTGATGCATTTATGTTGAGTGGAAGGATGTGCATCTTGGGGAAAGAAACAGTGAGGGCAATATGGCAAGTCCCCTACATACAAGGGAGCTCTGTTCCAAGAGAATGTTCATAAGTCCATTAGAGTTGGCCTAGGTACCCAGTTGGCTACCACAATAAGCTATATAGTACTGTACTGTGATAGGCTTATAATACTATTCATACAAATAGTACATAAAGGGGAGATAAACACATAAATAAAACAGTAAAAAATTTACAGTACCATGCCTTGAAAAGTACAGTAGTATAACAGCTGGCATGCAGCAGCTGGCATCTAGTGAACAGGTAAAAGTTACTAACTGGAGGAGGGAGAGGAGGTGGAGGATGGTGGAACTGAAGGACCATCAGCAATGAGAGACAGAGGGAAAGCTGCAATTTCACTCATGCCTGATGTTGATGGAACATATGTTCGCATCTTTGAGAGTCTGCAAATTAAAGGTTTGTATGTAGGGTCTTACTGTATGAGACAGTGCAGGTCACAGGAGATCATGGATCATGAAGGCCATCTACATTACTCCAGGGAGCTTGGTTGTACTTTTTCAAATAGGCAATGGATGGTTGTTGAAGAGTGTTCAATGTGGAAGTGACAGAGTCACAGGTGAATTTGGGAAAAGTCAGTCTGATAGAAGTGTGGTCCTAATGCGGGAGCTAGAAGAGAGGCCAGGCTGGAGGCAGGGAAGCTGCTGCAACAGTCTGGTAGAGGAGTGGTGAGTCCCTAATTCAGGCAAAGCCAGTGCAAAGTGAGAGGAGGGAACAGTTTGGATTTGTATCATGGATTGCTTCGTATGCTGCTATGTGTAGTTTTAGGTTTTGGGGAACTCTGTAATCTGCCCCAGGAAAGCACTTGCTTCCCTTTCAGCCAAAGGCGCCTTGTTTGTACTTCTTTACCTGCTCTAACCCTTTGCTCTGCAGAGAGTTTCCCAAGACTCGATTTTCCAAAGGAGACTTTGGCAAGGCTTGGGATACCCTACTCAATGTCTGCAGACAAGAGGAGTGAGACAGGACAAGAATCTGAGGTTCTGGCTTTCCTAGGATGTTTAGGAAACAGAACTCTGGCAACAATACACAGGAACGCAGCCCAGTGCTCAAGTTTCAGTGGTTTTGGAAAAAACACTTGATTGAAAAGCCGTGGAGATGGGGAAGCACAAAGGTGAGCTGGAGCCACGGGTAATTGCAGTTTTCACTGTGACCGTCATCTCATGTTCTCTCCTTTTGTAGCTGGCAGTTTGGGTAATAGACACGGTATTCATGCCTAAATGGATGAGGTAGGGGCCCATTTCCAATTTTTTAAAAGAGCTATTCCCAAGGGTTGGGTCAGCTTAAAGTCTTGGTACAGGCTGTTGGTGCCAGTGCAAAGTCCTGGGACTAAAGCTGTTACCTTCTAGGCTCCATCAAAAAATATCTTCAGTGTTGAAGTTTTTTGAGGTGTTCAGTTATGATTCTCTATGAAGTGCTTCTTTGAATAGCCCATGTGCAGAGTGTGAGTTAATGGGGCTGAGGTAAGCTAGCAGGGGATTTTCTTGCTTTTCCGTCTGAAGAAACAGAGACCCATCCCTCCTCTCCTAATTATTAGAATACTGACTCTCAGGACCGCCCCTTTGCAGAGAATGCCTTAGATTGAGCTTGGAAGGTATGTGTCCATGTAAAAAATATCACTTGGTGCCTTTTCAGAATTCTTGCAGAGAATGCCTTAGACTGAACTTGGAGGTATGTGTCCATGTAAAAAAATATTCCTTGGTACCTTTTCAGATTTCTCATTCCTAAGTGAAGTTCAGTTCCTTTCAGCTTGTTTTATTTCTTTCTGAAGTCCTAAGTTAAAAGAACCCCGTTAGAGCAGGGGTCTGAAGGGGCCTTTCTTGTTTGGGGAACCATAGGCTGANAGATATGGAGGCCTGGTGGCAAACATTAACTCAACAAACTCGTCACCAAACTAATTCTTAGCTCCAAAAGGCTCTGTATCTTTAAGATGTTTTAAGCTTCATGCCTCTCACAGTTGGGGGCTATAAACAATCCACAAATTGTAAAAGTCTGGGGGAAACTGTCAGGCAAGTTAGAGAGCCATCAAAGGGGTTTGAGCTGAAACATTCTTTTCGTATGCAGGAGACTGTTAACTGGAGCCCCAAGTTAATTCCTTTTAGAGGCAGAAGAGTGGAAAGCACAGTACAATAAGGCAGGCAGACTCTGGTTTTGGGGGGGTAGATATTCAGGAAAACCCAGGGGGGACCCCTGAAGCCAGATCACGCCTTTGCATTTTGTCGGGCTTCCTTCCTCATGACCTTTGCCATAGGTGGGATTCCTCACGCTGGCTCCTGGCCGGGAAAGATTGAAGGCACGTGGGGAAGGGGACGACAGAGGATGAGATGGTTAGATGGCATCACCAAAGCAATGGAGAGGAGTTTGAGCAAGCTCTGGGAGTTGGTGATGAACAGGGAAGCCTGGCATGCTGCAGTCCCTGGGGTCACAGAGTCGGACACTAAGCGACTGAACTGAACTGATCCTGCATCAGTGCTCACGAACCACTCCTCATGTCTTCAGGCAGCACTCGACCAAGAGCCTCCTTTGCAGTGCTGAATTAGCGGAACCCAGGTTCTCCCCAGGAGGTTGTAGGTGACAAAATACATCTGAAGGCCACATGATCACCTCTGAGCTGAGGAAGGAAGGCTACAGTTTCCACCTCTTTGAGAAAGGAAGGGGAGGAAGGGAAAAGGTTCTCACATTGGCCTAGACAGAGTCTCCTCTTACATTTCCTCTGAAGAGCCAGGACCCTCGCCTGCATCCCGCATCCCCTCCACAAAAGGGAAAGCAGTGAGCAGAACTATGAGAGAAACAGATGAATGCCCAGCTCCCTCTCCTCCATAAAGCCTTGGAGACTCTCCTCCCCTGGAGACTCACACCACCTGTCTTGCACATCTTGGTGGTCCCAGGGGGGCAGGGTAGGGGGAGGATGAGGGTGGAAGAGAACGGATGGGTCTCTGTACACTCCTCCTGGGCACCTGGGAAACTTTGGAGATGTGTGTGGCCTACTGATGGTGACTGTAGCTCAGCAGTTTCCATCAAAAGTACTAACCCCATGTGATACACAGAACAAATATGCAGAGAATTTACAACTTTATTGGAAATACAGAAAACGCACCCTAAAATAGTGGGACAATGTCTTGGCTCTTGTATTTAACACACTTGACAGGCACTGGGGGAAGTGTGCTTGGTGGTGAGGTATCAGAACTTCAATCTGGTTCAAAGGCACTTTGGAAGAAGCTGTCACGGAGACCATTCAAGAGGAAACGGGGCTACAGAAAGGCCACCAGTGGTAGGGGACCAGGCCAGGCCATGTGAGCATAGCTAGAGTGAATGAAGGGTGGAAGAATCCAGGGCAGTGGAGGCAGAAATGGAGGGGGAAGGGTAGCATGGCAGCAAGGGCAGCATTGGAAGGCATCAGCTCCAGGGGCTTCGGCTCCAGAAGGACCCAGACCCAATTCGGTTCCTGAATGAGGATGGCGTTGCAGGGTCCACCCCAGTTACTGACCACACGGTGGGCCGGGAGNAAGGGTAGCATGGCAGCAAGGGCAGCATTGGAAGGCATCAGCTCCAGGGGCTTCGGCTCCAGAAGGACCCAGACCCAATTCGGTTCCTGAATGAGGATGGCGTTGCAGGGTCCACCCCAGTTACTGACCACACGGTGGGCCGGGAGCAGAGATGGTACATCCCTGAACCTCTGACATTTTCTCCACTTGGCCCTTCTATGCTTAAACCACACCTCTAATCAGAGAGAAATGGGGGCTGGATTAGTACATGGACCAGTTAATGTCAGACAGGAAAAAACGGAGCAGGGAAATCTAGGTGCCTTGAAGATGGAAAACTGCACCAGAAAAAGAAGCTATTTCCTTCTAGTTAAAAATGTTTAGGACATTTACTTAAAGGCTCTCCCATCAGCCCCCACCCCACCCCCAGCAAGTGAGCACCGATGATGTCCCAGAATCTGGACTGGCTTATGGCCTCATCTGTCCTCCCACCTATTACTATTCCTGCCACCAACCCCACTCACTGGACAGGTGCACCTTCATGATGGGGGAAGTTGAGCACACGATAAAGTGGATGCCTTTTAAAATCATACTGAGAGGAACGGGACCCATTTTGAATGACCTACCTTTGGTGCACAGTAAATAATCAATAGGAGCCGGCTGGATTTGTAAATAAAATCTGTCCTCAGGGACCATTGGGACAGTTGCCAGTGAGGTTTGGTCATGGGGACCCAGGGACTCTGTGGCTCATCTGCTGACACCAGTGGAGTTGAAGCCCTGGACACTGCCTTAGTACTAGTCTGCAGATCAGAGAGGTTTAGACTGCTGCTGCTGCTGCTTAGTGGCTTCAGTCCTGTCCGACTCTGGGCGACCCTATGGACTACAGCCTGCCAGGCTCCTCTGTCCATGGTATTTTCCAGGCAAGAATACTCAAGCAGGTTGCCATTTCCTACTCCAGGAGATATTCCAGACATAGGGATCAAACCCACATCTCTTGCATCTCCTGCACTGCTCTACCAAACACATAAAAACAACAGCAGGAAGATCGGGTGCTTGGAGCTTTAAGCTATCCCCCTCCCCATCAGTCTCAGCTAAACTATACACACATTAGTTGCTCATATGTTATGTTCTGAGGTGAATTATTCCTTTACCCAAATGACTGAATACTTGTAAATTCACTCCTTGCAGAAAGAGCTGATGCCTGGCTTTAAATATTTTAAATAATTTAGTATACTTGGGTCCCATATCCCATATATGCTTAGTCACTCAATTGTGTCCAATTCTTTGGACCCCATGGACTATAGCCCACCACGCTCCTCTGTCCATGGGGATTATCCAGGCAAGAATACTGGAGTGGGTTGCCATGCCCTCCTCCAGGGGTGGACCCCCTTATAACCCTGAAAGGGTGCACCCAAAATCTCACATGCACCAGGACCCAGGGCAGAAGAAGTGATTTGAAAGGAGCCTTAATTAGACCTATCTGTTGATCTAGAGAATCTCCTCAAAAGGCAGGAAACAATTACAGCTCACCCTGCAGACAAAGACGCTGGCAGCAGCCATTTTAGGGTGCTTGTTCTACCGCGAGGACTCTGCTGCTGGCAAGCGCCATTTCAGAATCCTCCCTCCAGCTTATTAGTACCCAGCCCTGCCCACCAGTCTACTGGCACCAGTCCCGGCACACCCCAAGTCAAGCAGCTAGCCAACCTGGGACACAGCCTCACTCACTAACAAGTCAGTTGCCTTAGGAGCTTCTGAGTCCCCAGTCCCCCAAGAACCAGACTTGCCCACCAGAGGTCCCAGGACCCAGCCCCAAACACCAGTGGGCCAGCAGCCTATGCACTAGGCAATGCCTGGTAACCAACAGATCAGGGGTCCACCCACAATAGTCAGCCCACCACAATAGAAGGGCTCATGCAGCCCATACAGAAAGCACTCCTGGAGCATACAGCTCTGATGACCAGAGGAAGTGACACAGTATATTTAATGTGATCAAAGGGGAAAAACCTACAACAAAGAATACTCTACCTGGAAAAGCTATCATTCAGAGTTGAAGAAGA
>SJYV01030736.1:275346-306274 GCA_006410875.1 Neotragus pygmaeus
CTAAGTTAAAAGAACCCCGTTAGAGCAGGGGTCTGAAGGGGCCTTTCTTGTTTGGGGAACCATAGGCTGACCCGGCTTTTCTTTCTGGCCTCTTGAGGTCGGAAGCCTGTGTTCCTCCCCTGTGGCCTCCATGTGCCCAGGCAGTGAAGCACCTAGAATTTCTTTAGGGCAGTCTCTTCCACTGACCATGTGACACTGATTTCACCCAAGCTGTGGGGGAGTCAGTCTTATCATCTTAGTATATACTTTCTTATACTGGGAAAGTGTTTTCTGAATGGGAAACTTCTATAAAGTTTATGTCCAGTGAAGAATGAAAGTGAAAGTGTTAGTAGCTTTGTTGTGTCCAACTCTTTGCAACCCCATGGACTATAGCCCACCAGGCTCCTCTGTCCATGAAATCCTCCAGGCAAAAATATTGGAGTGGGTTTCCATTCTCTTCTCCAGGGGATGTTCCCAACCCAGGGATCTGTCTTCCACATGGCAGGCAGATTCTTGACTGTAAACCACAGAGAGGGCTGTCCTGCCTAAGTAACTTCCCATTGGGCCTACCCAACTGGCCATAATTCAGCCTCTCTGGACTGCTGTGGCCTCTTTTTGCTTTGTTGTCTCTGTGTCAGCTGTACCAATCCCTTGTCTTGGTCCCACCTTGGGGACATGGCACAGACTGTGCCTCTGATGGGGATGCTCTTTTTCTCACATCCAGGTAACTCTTGCTCATCCTTCAGTTGGCCCTACGGAGGTCTTGTCTGACCCTTAATCTAAATCAGGTACCCTCTCTTCACTCTACTATCTATCCATCACTCCCAATTCACAGCCCTTATTAAAATTTGTTGGGCCATGTCTGCATGTTGAAATTACTGACTTTGTCTGCCTAGACTCTAAACTCCCAAGGGCAAGTACCTTGTCGGTCTTATTCTCCAGTAAATTATAGTTTATAATGCAGTGCCTGGAACATAACAGGTACTTAACAAACATCTTTTGAAGAAATGAATGACGGATGTAAACTTTTAGTCCAGTGTGAGCAGCCAAGGTGGACAGAGCTGGAAAGCATAAGCCACTGTGCAGAAGGTCTAGGTCTGGTCCCTCCAGAAACAATGATGGACACACTGCTCTAGAACTTCACTGTGTCTACCCTATAGGGGCCATCAGAGTGGGGCAGAGGCTCACGCCAGGCTGCGATGATTCTGACTCAGTCATAGTTCTGCGTTGGTGTCTCCCATCTTCTCTAAGTCCTGACAGTGCCCTTGGTGTTTTCTTCCATTCCTTCAGGGTTGGGTGGTCTCATGGGCTGGGAGCCAGGGTGCGGAAGGAGAAGGGTAGAAATTGTTTGTGGCCAGATTGGAGGCTGGCGGAGCTGTTTCCTTAGCAGGATATCTGTTGATGAACTAGCTAAGAGCCAGTTGCGAGAGGTTATTAATCTCAATTAAGCCTGATTAGGATGTGATTGGATTTGAACTGAGGCTGTCCAAGTCAAGCCTGGCCTATTTGATAGTCTACTCAATAGCAGGCTTATATCACACAGGCTGGCTTCCACATCGGGGCAGAAGGAGAGCCCCTGGCACCTCTGGGAAGGAGGGTCCAGATGCAGTGACTATTCAGGACCCCAGCCCCAGGAGGCGTCACGGATTGTAGGAACCTAACTGCTGCTCACTTCTTGGGAAGATGTGACATTCACAACAGGAAGATTATTCATTGTCACAGTTATGAGATTATTACCTTGCAAAAAGACATTTTTATCACGTTCCTCCTGAGGATGTATCGGGAGAGGACACGGTACTCAGTGTTGAGCCAGGGTAGCAAGCTGGCCTGAGCAGCTTCCTGGCTTCTGCTGAGGGGCAGGTGGTTTCCTTAACAGCAGGAGTGTTGGCTGGGCCTGGCAGGCTGCTCAGGGCTCCACCTGTTGAAAATCATGGCTCAACTGTTGTTATCATACAGTACAATGAATGAGGTCATTAGCGTGCGGGCCAGACAGGTTGGGCCAATCATGAAACTATTAGTCCAAGCCTGGACTGCAGAGGCCTGGGGAACCATTAACTACTGAATGGTAGGAAAATGTTAGCAGTCATACCCTGGTTTTTGTATGTAACATGTGTCTGAACTAAAGTCAAAAGTGACTAGGTGGCCATTGAACAAAAGACGTGTTATAAGAGTGTGTTTGTTCTCAGAGAACTGAAACTATAACAAAATCCTTGAAGCTTCTTACCATTTAAACATATTATTAAATGACATGGTCATGTTTCATATGTTATTTAAAAAAAATAAAATTTACTTTTATCAAGATAGTATGTACTATGCCATGCTCAGTCACTTCATTCATGTCTGACTCTCTAACCCCATGGACTGTAGCCCAGCAGGCTGCTCTGTCCATGGGATTTTTCAAGCAAAAATACTGGAGTGGATTGCACCGTCATGAAATACTTACAATGAAAAGTAGTAGTCAAATGTCCCTCCCTCATCCCTTTTTAGTTATGTCCCCCAGAGTCAGCTGCTTTCCATATCTTTAATATTTGGGGGGAACTTAACTCTGTGTTTATAGATAATATGCTAATACTGCCATTTCTTTCTGTTTATTTATTTATTGAAATAGTTAAGATACAATATTATGTTACAGGTGTACAACATAGTGATTCACAATTTTTAAAGGTTGTACTCCATTTATGGTTATTATAAAATATTGACTATATTCCCTGTGTTGTACAATATGTCCTTGTAGCTTACGTATTTTACCATTTCTTAATTTACCCACTTTAGACATTATTGCATTCTTTTTAGAGTCTGGGTGGGTTTAGAATGCTCACACACAGTCCTCTACCTACCGTCCACTTCTCACCACACTGCTACTTTCCCATCCTTCCAGTATGATTATGTAGTACATTTTATTTGAATTTGAAATCAACGGTTACATTGATTAGTTTATGGACAAGCTAAGTATAGTACTACAGTGGTTTTCTTTTTGGAGGAGTTTTTATTTTGTTTTGTTTTCCTAGAGTTAATAGCTCCCCCTCCTACTTTTTGCTTGCAGAATTTTCTTTTTATATAACCTTTATTTCTTTTTCATTAGCAACCTCTACACTTCTATCACAGTTTTTTTCTAAATACACACAATTCTGTGACGTTGGTTTTCTTCTGGAGTCCTCCTTTCCAGAAGCTTTGATTATCTTGCTTCTTCTAAACTGATTATTCTCTAGGCCTGTGGCACAGTGTCACCCAGAAATAGTAACAGCTTTCCTGGTTCAGATCCCTTGTTTAAGTTTTGAGTTCTTTCAACTCTGAAAATGAACTTGTTTATTCTCGCATGAATTATAGCTTAGCTGGTTAAGAAATCTCAGGTTAAAAACTTGTTTGAAATCATTAATCCATTATCTTTTGCATCCCATGTTCAATTCTCTCCCTTTCTTTGGTCTTTCTTTCTAGAAAAGAGGGAGGAAGCTAGGTGAAAAATTCTAGTTTTGGGGTAAATCCTTTGTTTTCCAAGGTTTTTGTTGATTTTTATTTGAGCTATCTTATTTTTACTTTTAGATTTCTTTTTTCAACTCTGTTCTCTTAACAAAGAGAATCTTATTTTTTTCTTGGATGTAGTATCTATTTTTTTATTAAAATTTTGACATTTGTTTCTCTTGATTAGCTTAGTTTACCTGTTCTTTACTTTTCTCTGTTTGTTTTGATCTACTTTTCATATCAGAAAAATTCCTCAAATGCTAAATGATCTTTGGTTGGGTATTATTGCACAATAGGGTCCTGGAAAACCTGGTTACTGTGTCTGTGTGTGTGCGCATGCGTGTGATGCATGTCTGTTAGTACACTTCACTCAAGTGATACCAGGCAAAGGTAGAAATCTGGACATGTTTTCTCTGGAAATGAATCCTCTAGTCTCCAGCCTGTAAGTGGAATGCTTTGTTCTCAGAAGGCTGGAGGAATGGGAACTGCAGACTTAAGCTACGTTTATCTCTAATATGCCAGTTGTTCTTGAGTCCAAAGCCTGTCTGGATGGATTTCTCCAGAGAGTAAACCTTTGGCAATTGGGTGGGTGGACTTAGTCACCTGGCTCTTCGGGGTTGTGAAGGCACAATAATTCTGTATTCTGACTTTTCATGAGTCCTCTTATTTTCAACTTTGTGTCTCACGCTACCCACCTACGGCCTTTGATGGCACCTAGAACCTTAAATTCTGAGCCTTTCCAGGGTCTGTGTTGGGGTGAGGGATTAGTTTGTATATCATGGGTGTCTCTATTTTGGGGATGCATTGGTGGTTGCTTTTTTTGCCTAGCCATGTAGATTACCAACCCTGCATCTACTTGCTGTCTTCCCCAAATTTGTGGAAAATGTTTATTCTCTGGTACCTCCTTTCTCATTCTCTTTTCCCTTGGTAGTTATACTTAAAATTTACTTTGCCATTATTTTAGTGGAGTTTTCAGAGGAAGAAGAGATAAATGCTTGTGGTCAGTGGGTTGTATTTAACTGGAAGTTTTATGTTTATGGTTTTGTTCTTTTCCAAATTGAGTATGTAGTTGACTGGCTTAAGTCCAGGGAGTACTGTGGAGACTAAAGATGTACTGCTTTGGGCTCACAAAATAGTTCTCCTCTTTTTCTAAACTGTACACAGTTTATATGATTTTTTCCCCTCTTGTTATAGGCTTTTTTTTTCTTTCATAATCTAATATTGAAGTATTTGTAAAAATAAGGAACTACAGACAAATGAAGTAAACCTTGTAAAGCTGCATTATTGTTTAGGGAGCAAGGTCAGCCAGTAAGAGATTGAAGTATTTGTCCACCAGTTAGGAAAGTCCAGCTTTGGAGTGTGAGGAAAGTCTAGAGATAACAGAGTATAACATGCAAAGATACAGTCATGGGCAAAAAAGGCTCTTGGTAGATTTGTTGTTGTTGTTTAGTTGCTAAGTCATGTCCAACTCTTTGTGACTCCATGGACTGTAGCCCACCAGGCTCCTCTGTCCATGGGATTTCCTAGACAAGAATACTGGAGTGGGTTGCCATTTCCTTCTAGAGGGAATCTTCCTGACCCAGGGGATTGACCCTTTGTCTCCTGCCTGGCAGGTGGATTCTTTACCACTGAGCCACCTGGGGAACCCCCCGTTGGTATTAACAGGTAGAAGAGGTAAAAAAAAATGAGGTTGGCACTGTGCTTCTCTCCAACTTCCTTTTCTTCCAATGTGTCGGTAGGGTTCTAGCAACTGCACTGATGGGGGCTCTTTACATCCTTCGGCACCCAGCCTAGATAACTCCTCCACTGGGAAACCTTCCTTCTTCTGTCCTCTGTGTGTGTGTGTGTGTGTGCATGCTCAGTCATGTTCGATTCTTTTCGACCCCATGGAGCCCACCAGGCTTCTCTGTCCATGGGATTTTGCAAGCAAGAATATGGAAATGGGTTGCCATTTATTCCTCCAGGGGACCTTCCCAACCTAGGGATCAAACCCACATCTTCTGTGGCCTGTGCATTGGCAGGTGGATTCTTTACCACTTGAGCAACCTGGAAGCCCTTCTTCCGTCCTGGTCAGGGCTAATTTCTTCTCACAGAATTGGCCCTTGAGTAATAAGAGTCTGAACTGCACAGGTCCTCTTACCATGTAGATTTTTTTGATAGTAAATACTAAGGTACTATGGGATCCATGGTCAATTGAGTCTGCAGATGCAGAACCTCAGATGCATAAATACCCCATATACAGGGGCACTATGAATACAGAGAGTGGACTAAAAATTTTACTTGGGTTTTGCATTGTGTGGAGGGTTTGAACTCCTAATGCCACATTGTTCAAGAGTCAACAGACCCTTGTTTTCTTTTTTCCCCCAAATCCTCTTGTGCTGGTTTCCAAATGCTCTTCTGTGGCCTACGGGGCTCTTCTGTGACCCATAGGGTCTCTTCTGGACTTCTGGGTCCTTAGAAAATACTCAGTACATGGATGAGCTGGTCATACTCTCTGGCCACTGGGTCAAGCACAAGGGCTTGTCTGAAGGGGGTCAGCATTCCTAGCATGGGACTCAGGTCTTGGCGTTAATGTCATCATGCCACGTCTGTGTTGAGGCACTTTCCTGCCCTCCCACCACACCATGTTTTCCTATGGAGCACGGCCAAGCTTGGCAACATCATAGGGACCAGCATTCTTTCAGAGCTTCCTCCCACTTTCCTCTCACTATAGCAAATATCCTCCCCTTGCCTCCCCCACTGAAATGTGAGTTCCGTAAGGAACACTATTTCATTTATCATCACAACCTCACTGACAAGGAGCCCAGTGCCTGAAACATAGTAGGCACTTAGTCAATGTTTATGGAATGACTTGTAAATAATTTTGCCTAAAACTTTTGTAGTGCATATAATTTGCAAGGGCCTCCGTGCTACAGCATGCAAATTATAGAAACAAACAAATGAACATTGGGAAGATTGCAAATCATAAATCTTAAGGAATTTACAGATAGCCTTATTAATCTTGTGAGCCTCTTAAGATTATATGCAAAATCTTGTGTATTTTTGGTTCAGTTCAGTTCAGCTCAGTTGTGTCTGACCCTTTGCGACCCCATGGACTGCAGCACGCCAGGTTTCCCTGTCTATCACCAGCTCCTGGAGCTTACTCAAACTCATGTCCATTGAGTCAGTGATGCCACCCAACCATCTCATCCTCTGTCATTCCCTTTTCCTCCCGCCTTCACTTTTTCCCAGCATCAAGGTCTTTTCAAATGAGTCAGTTCTCTGCATCAAGTGGCTAAAGTATTGGAGTTTCGGCTTCAGCATCAGTATTTCCAATGAATATTCATGACTGATTTCTTTTAGGATGAACTGGTTGGATCTCCTTGCAGTCCAAGGGACTCTCAAGAGTCTTCTCCAACACCACAGTTCAAAAGCATCAGTTCTTTGGTGCTCAGCTTTCTTTACGGTGCCTTTTTCTGGAGACAAGTTTTCACAGCTTTATCTTTAAAAGGTTAAGAACCACTGAGAAAATGAGGCTTGGAGTTACGCACCCATACACCTGAGTATGTGCTTCAAGGTGGGAAGTGCTCTCCCAGTGCACGGCATTATTTTTGTGNGCCTTTTTCTGGAGACAAGTTTTCACAGCTTTATCTTTAAAAGGTTAAGAACCACTGAGAAAATGAGGCTTGGAGTTACGCACCCATACACCTGAGTATGTGCTTCAAGGTGGGAAGTGCTCTCCCAGTGCACGGCATTATTTTTGTGTCCCCTGCTTTTTTGTCTGTCAGTGTCATCCTTCCGAGCTGACCGTCCTTTTCCTTGCCATTCTTTCTTGGAAAAAACATAGCTTTTGGATCTATGGATGCAAGATATCTTTGGGTCTATGGTTACTGGTTAATGCTGGAATGGTTATGGTTAATGCTGGAATCAGATTCATAGTCTCTGAGTCTAGTGCCTGAGTCTGAAGCTCCAGGTGACTCAAGGAGACTTTTAGGTTAATAACTAACTGGATTAGATAGAGCATTTTGTTTCACAAACATGAACATAATTTGTTCTTATTTACTTTTAAATTATAAATGATTATTCCATAGTTTTTTCCCTTCATTTTAAACAGGCTCTTGAAAACATTGCTTTAATGAAAAATAAAACCTAAAAGCAGCTGCAGTGTTGGTATGTAATGATTGAAGTATAATTAAGAGTTATAATTATTCCCAATTAGGCATTTGGAATTCTAAAGTAGGGACCCCAATCAGTTGAACCTAGGCAAGGTGGCATCAGGCCTGAGTCAGGGACAGGGAGTGAGAGAGAAAGGGGTTGACTTGGGGGACCCCTGGGATGGGACCCTAGGGATTGATTCCCTGTGTGCTGTGGGTTGGAGGAGGCATGGTCCCAACCTCCCCAAGCTCTGGGAGGAAAGAAAGCTCTCCTGAGTGCAGGATGTTTCTGAATAATGTTTCCCTCAAGACCTCTGAGTCTTACCTAGCTGAGAACAGACAGACATCCTGGCAGAACCTCCTCCCCTAATGAAAGTGTAACTGACTTGAGGGCATACCACGGATCAATATTCCCTTCCCCTATTGCCCTCAGAGGCCCCATGACCTGGTGGATCTCCATTCTTCAGCCCTCCTACTCTTGTAATTTCGCGCTACCCTGTCCTGAGTCGCCTTCTCATGGCTCTGCTAGAAACCGTTACTATTAATATCTCCACCTTCTTTTTTCACAGTTGACATGGCCAAGGTTTCATGATCCCATGGCCCTGCTTTTAGCTTATGAATGAACCTGAGCTATGACCCAATTTCATGGTCCTCTAGATAGTATATTCAAAAGCAGAGACATTACTTTGCCAACTAAGGTCTGTCTAGTCAAANATGTCCTGGCTATTATAAACAGTGCTGCGATGAACATTGGGGTACATGTGTCTCTTTCAATTCTGGTTTCCTTGGTGTGTATGCCCAGCAGTGGGATTGCTGGGTCATAAGGCAGTTCTTTTTCCAATTTTTTAAGGAATCGCCACACTGTTCTCCATTGTGGCTGTACTAGTTTGCATTCCCACCAACAGTGTAAGAGGGTTCCCTTTTCTCCACACCCTCTCCAGCATTATTGTTTGTAGATTTTTGGATAGCAGCCATTCTGACCAGCGTGAGATGGTACCTCATTGTGGTTTTGATTTGGATTTCTCTGATAATGAGTGATGTTGAGCATCTTTTCATGTGTTTGTTAGCCATCTGTATGTCTTCTTTGGAGAAATGTCTATTTAGTTCTTTGGCCCATTTTTTGGTTGGGTCATTTATTTTTCTGGGATTGAGCTGCAGGAGTTGCTTGTATATTTTTGAGATTAGTTGTTTGTCAGTTGCTTCATTTGCTATTATTTTCTCCCATTCTGAAGGCTGTCTTAGCCTGCCAGGCTCCTCTATCCATGGGATTCTCATGGAGTCGGTTGCCATGCCTTTCTCTAGGAAATCTTCCCAACGAAGGGATCAAACCCGAGTCTCCTGCATTGCAGGTGGATTCTTTGCTGACTAAGCCACCAGGGAAGCCCATAGTTACATGCTGTTTTGTTTAGTCACCCAGTCATGTCTGACTCTTTGTAGCCCCATGGACTGCAGCATGCCAGGCCTCCCTGTCACTCACCATCTCCTGAAGCTTACCCAAGTTCATGTCTTTTGCATTGGTGATGCCATCCAGTTATCTCATCTTCTGTTGTTCCCTTCTCCTCCTGCCTACAATCTTCCCCAGCAATAGGCTCTTTTCCAATGAGCAGCTGTTTTCTTTAAGTGACCAAAAATACTGGAGTTTCAGCTTCAGCATCAGTCCTTCCAATGAATATTCAGGGTTGATTTCCCTCAAGATTGACTGGTTTGATCTTGCTGTCCAAGGGACTCTCAGGAGTTATACATTATATGTACACAAATACAAAATGGCACATGTATAAACCTAGTCATTATGGCTTAGTTTAGTTTCCAATGTCTTGGTTTTCCAATAGCAAAAGAGGGGAAACATCATGAGTGCCCAGTAATGGGGATCTGGTTCACTGCACAATGGTGTACTGTGCAGTTGCTTAAAGAATGAGGGCCTCCAGACTGTGAACACAGTGGGGGAAGGAAAGGGTGGGAGGTATGGAGAGATTAGCTTTGGAACATATACATTACCATATATAAAATGGATAGCCAGTGGGAATTTGCTGTATGATGCAGCAAGCTCAAACCTGGTGTTCTGTGACAGCCTAGAGGGGTAGGATGGGGTGGGAGATGGGAGGGATGTTCAAGAGGGAGAGGACATATGTATACCTATGGCTGATTTGTATGGCAGACACCAGCACAATATTGTAAAAGCAATTATCCTCTAATTAACAATAAAATTAAAAAACAAAAATTTTACAAGGATTATAAAAATAATTAATTAAAGAAAAGAATCTTTCTTCTCTCTCTCTTTAGTTGCTAAGTTGCATCTGGCTCTTGCAACCCCATGGACTGTAGTCTGTCAGGCTCCTCTGTCCATGGGATTCTCCAGGCAAGAATACTGGAGTGGGTTGCCATTTCCTTCTCCGNCAAGGAGATCCAACCAGTCCATTCTGAAGGAGATCAGCTCTGGATTTCTTTGGAAGAAATGATGCTAAAGCTGAAACTCCAGTACTTTGGCCACCTCATGCGAAGGGTTGACTCATTGGAAAAGACTCTGATGCTGGGAGAGATTGGGGGCAGGAGGAGAAGGGGACGACTGATGGCTGGATGGCATCACAGACTCGATGGATATGAGTCTGAGTGAACTCCGGGAGATGGTGATGGACAGGGAGGCCTGGCATGCTGCGATTCATGGGGTCGCAAAGAGTCGGACACAACTGAGCAACTGAACTGAACTGAACTGAACATGGAGAGTAGGGAGTCAGTGTCTAAACCATCTGGTTTACTGGGCTGGTCCTCCTGCGATATTATTTCTCCTTGAGCCCTTCCTGCAGTCGGGTGGTATTGGTGCCTGGATGGGTATGAGTAGGAGGCATATCTGAGCAGTGGCATACCTGGCAGACCCATGGCAGAGCCGTGCTGAGATGTGGCTGGAAAGGCCCCGTTCTATCAGGTCACAGCAGTGGATTTGCCACTGGAGTTTTATCTACTAATGTAGGCCTGTGTGGGCTCACTGGGGATTTTGAATAGGGAAGAGATCTGGCCAGAAGTGGGCTTGAGAAGATTTGTCAGACATCCTATTTGTGAGGGGTCGATAGGTGGGGAGAACCTGGAAACAGAAAGATGTGTGGCGACCACTCCTGCAGTCCAGGGGAAAGTGAGGATGAACTGGGGGCAGGCTGGCTGTGGGCCAATAGAATGGTGAGGCTGAGAAGTAGGGTGTGGGAAGTGACAAGAGAGACCAGGTGACTACCAGGATGATATGGTGTGGGGGCCTGGGAGGAGGCAAGCAGTCAGCCGTGTTGGGGCTGGGATACGTGAACTTAGTTAGTTGGAAACATTAAGAGAGAGAGAAGAGGAGGTGAGACTGGGTGATAGCAGGGAGAACATGAGTTTGGGATGAGTCGTGATCTGAGAATGTCCATTTGCAAGTGTTCAACTAGCATTACCAAAATGGGGTCTGGATTGGGGCATCCTTGGTGAGAGGGCAGGGTAGAAATATAAGAGGACTGGAGGCCAAGTCCCTGGAGGATGCTGTGCGAAGCCAGGGCCAGAAAAGACCTGGGGGGAGGGAGGGGCAGGGAATAGCCCTACTATGTGACCTAATGGCTTTCTTTGGATCTTCATCCGTATGGACTGGCAGTAACTGTGTGCGTTGGGTCTGTGGACTTACTGTAGCTCTTGTCTCTCAGGCTATGATGGGAAGCTACTGTGCTGGTCAGCAGGACCTTGGAACTGGGCTATCCGAGTTCTCATCCCACCTCTACCACTTCTAGCTGTACAACCCTGGTTCATTTATGTAAGCTTCTGGATGAGTTTCCTTATCTGTAAACTGAGATCATGATTGGGCCTTCCTCACAGGTTCAGGTAACAGATATTTCCTGACCAGCTTTTGTGTGCTGAGCACCACGGGTTTATAGGGTTAAGATGTGACACAGTCTGTGCCCTCAAGCCACTCACATAAAGGGAGACAGACAGGACCCCAAGCACAGTAACAGGTGGTGGGTGCTACAGAGACTGGGCCAGGGAGTGTGTGTGTGTGTGTGTTTACTGAGAAAGAGAAAGAGTGGGAGTGGGGAGAGAAGAGGCTGTTTCCTGATTCCTGGAGGGGATGTTTCAGATGAACTTGAAGACTGATCTAGGAGTGAGTCCAGGACTTTTTAACCCCTGGCTGTGCCTGAGAATCACTGGGAAGTCAGGACCCCATAGTGACTGATTACATCAGATCAGGGGCACTGGAGGCTGGGCATTTTTAAGGCATATGACTCTAATGTGCAGCCAAGACTGAAAACAACAGCATTAGCAAGAAGAAGGGGGAATGGGGAAGAGAAAAGAAATTCCAGCAGAAAGAACTGCTTGTAGTAAAATATCAGAGGGACAAGAGGGAAAGATGACTCAGATAGACTTCAGGATCCCTCTTGTATGTTGTTTTACAAACTGTGGTTCATGACTTTTTAGTGGCTCATGAAATCCATTTAATATGTCATGACCAGCTTTAAAAGCAAGTAGAATAATCTAGAGTCAAAAACATTGAGGGTTATATATGTTAAGGATCAGCATTTCTTGAACCCTGTGTCTCACAGGCCTGTGTGGATGTGTACACTGAGTCTCCTGAAAAACCTGTCTCTTGCTGTGAGCACAGTTCCAGCTTTGGGAGAAACTCTGGTGCAGCTGAACTGAGTGTTGGAGTGGATGGTAGGAGGGATGGGACTGTGAGAGGGACTTGGGTTCTGTTCCTAGAGTGGTGGGAGCCTTTTAAGGTTGTACACAGAGAGCAGCGAGGTCACGACTGGGCCTGCAGCCTGGGCAGTGTGAAGTGGGAGGGGAGGCTGCAGTAATGCTCCACGAGACAGGTGGTCAGCAACCTGCAGAAGGAGCAGAGAGCCTGGGAGATGGAGGAGAACCCCAGGGGTGCACTGATGAGCCTTGGCCCCAGCCCTGGACTTCCCTCTGACTTGCTCCTTCTAGGGCAGGTGTCTGGTCTCTAGCATAGGTGCAGACTGTCCCTGCAGGCCCAGTCACAAGGGCTAATTATGGACCACTTGTCCACCCTTGATGTTTCCATCTAGAGACGAGCATCCCTTCAGTAATTCAAACAGGGAAGAGAGGAGCTCTGGAATCTTCTTCAAACTGAGGCACAGTTTGGACTTCCTACTTCCCCACATGCAGGAATAGAACAGAGGTAACTCACCCTTTGAGACAAAACTTCCTTTGTGCTAGTGTCAGACATAAATGTTGGACCCAAAGGTGATGTTCAGAAAGTTCTGGGTTGGAAAGTACCCATTTTATCTTGTCGAAGTTTCACCATTCCATGAGTCTTCTCTCTGAGCAGGGTTTGTGGGGTCTTACTAGTGCTGGAGGCTAAGGTCTGGGGTAGGAGCAGCCGCAGTGGGCCTGCCACTCACATTGCCCTCTGGGGCTGGCACGGGCCCAGGTGGGTGTGCTCCCTGAGCACGAGTGGATGACAAGTGGTGGCGTGGTGTAGTCCCTCCTCCCATGGCCCTCCCTCCACGTCAGCCACACTGGCCTTCCCGCTCTCTGGCAGACTCACTCCCGCCTCAGGCCTTTTGTGCCTGCTCTTCCCCTGCTTGGAACGCTCATCTCAGATCTTCACAAAGTCTCTGCCCAAATGTCACCCGTCCTGCAGGTGACTGTCTAGATATTTTCTCTCCTGACATTTAAACATTTTCTCTTGCTTTACTTCTCTTCTCTATTGATCCCTAGCTGAAACAGTTTATTTGTCAGTTTCAGGTACTCTCCCCAGTTTAGAGGGCAAGCCTCATGAAGACAGCGACTGTGTCTGTCCACGTCTACCTGGCTCCTGCTGTAGCTCTTGTGCCAGGGCATTTGCAGGGTGTGTGGCATGTGGCAGCAGTGTAGAATGAATACTTCTTGAGTGGATGAAAGGTTCAGGTGTGGCCTCACTGGTGGATTGACTCATTTATTCATTTTTAAAAGTTGTTGTTCTTCCTTTGTGAATTTTCCTATTTATTTACATGTTATGGGGAAATTATGCATATTTATTGAGTTATATAGTTCATTTACACAGAGAAGGCAATGGCAACCCACTTCTGTATTCTTGCCTGGCAAATCCCATGGACGGAGGAGCCTCGTAGGCTGCAGTCCATGGGGTCGCTAGGAGTTGGACATGACTGAGTGACTTCACTTTTCACTTTCATGCGTTGGAGAAGCAAATGGCAACCCACTCTAGTATTCTTGCCTGGAAAATCCCATGGGTGGAGGAGCCTGGTGGGCTGTGGTCCATGGGGTCACTAAGGGTCGGATATGACTGAACAACTTCACTTTCACTTTTCACTCTCATGCATTGGAGAAGGAAATGGCAAGCCACTCCAGTGTTCTTGCCTGGAGAATCCCAGGGATGGAAGAGCCTGATGGGCTGCTGTCTCTGGGGTGGCACAGAGTCGGACACACCTGAAGCAACTTAGCAGCAGCAGCAGCAGTTCATTTACAATATTATACATTTCATATGTACAATAGAATGGTTCATAATTTTTAAAGGTTATAGTCCATTTATAGTTATTACAAAATATTGGCTATATTCCTGTGTTATACAATATATACTTTACCATCTGAGCCACCAGGGAAGCCTCTGTGCTTTACGATATATATTTGTAGTTTATTTTATACACAGTAGTTTGTACTTCCTAATCCTCTACTCCCCCTGCCCCTCCCCCCTTCCCTCTCCCCACTGGTAACCACTACTTTGTCCTTTATTTCTCTGAGTCTATTTCTGTTTTGTTATATTTATTTATTTGCTTTATTTTTAGATTTCACAGAGAAGGGATATTGTACAGTATTTGTCATTCTCTGACTTATTTCACTTAGCATAAGTGAAGTGGACATGCTGCAAATGGCAAAATTTATCTCTTTTTATGGCTGAGTAGTATTCCATTGTATATATAGACCACGTCTTCTTCATCTGTCGATGGACACATTCATCTGTTGATGGACACAGGTTGCTTTCATATCTTGGCAACTGTAAATAGTGCTGCTGTGAACATTGGGGTACATGCACATTTTCCAACTAGTATTTTTGGTTTTCTGTATATATTCTCAGGAGTGAAATTGCTGGATCATATGGTAGATCTATTTTTACTTTTTAAAGAAACCTCCATATGGTTTTGCAGAGTAGTTGTATTAGTTTACATTCCTACCAAAAGTATACACACACTATACCCTCTCCAGCATTTATTATCTGTGGATGTTAATTCATTCTTGACTCAACCATGTGCTCAGCATGCTTCTTGCTGGTAAAGGGGGACCTTGGTTCCTATCCTGCATGTTTTGTGGGCTACAGCCACTTGCAGCATGACACCCCATGGTTTTGCACCCTGGTGTCTTCCCTGGGGCCAGAACTCTCTGCTCAGAAGGTGCCTTGCTTCTTTGGGGACTTTATGCGGCCTCTAGTGGTTTGTTCTGGGGACTGACAATAGGTTCAGGGCACCTCTTGAGACCAGTAGAGAAATTATATCCAAATGGGCACTGTGGTTTTGTAAGCAAACCTGATCCACGGACCCCAGGCTTGAGACACACTCATACCTTATTCTCTGCTCCTGGAGTCTATGCTGCAGCTTCCTCGCACATGTTCTCAATCCCTCCCTCCAACGCACAGAGGATGACAATCTACACTTATTTCTCTGTCATTCGCTCAGTTGGATTTGAGGCCAAGGGGAATCCCAGTGCACAGGCTCAGGTATGTGACATGTTTCATTTCTGTAAATCTGAGTTCCCATTCTACCAGGCTGGTAGAGGCTCAGCCTTGGTCATTCCTGGGTCCTGTCTCTCCCCTGGGAAGTGCCAGGTTTTAGGAAATCCTCTGCCATTGGCCACTGATATGCTTATCCTCCCAGCCACATAGTCCTCCAGGCTTGTGCTTCTGCTCTTTCTTTGCCACCCTTGGAGCCCCAGAGTCTCACGTCCAGAGTGTCTTCTGCATGAGGTGGCCATTCCTGCATCTAACATAGGTTTTGATAAAGAGAAGTAGGAGGCCCTATTCTGTTCTCAGGGACCAGCTGCTCACAAAGATCTCCATGTAGAAAAGGTAAGTAATAATTCAAGGAAGCAGACCAAGTATTAAAAAGACCAAGGACCCCAGCAGTTGGGAGGAAAGTGAGAATGGGGAAGGTTGGAGACTTGGTGGAGAGCTCCCTGGTGGAGACAGCGGTGAACATGAACCTGGGAGGTGGGCTGACTCGAGAGTTCACTTTGAGGAGAAATTAATTCCCGTACACGTGCAATGCCCAGTCAGCCAATTCCATAGCTAATACGAGGTGAATTTACTCGAAGAAAGAGCCAACTTGAGCTACTGAACTCTGAAGGACTTGGAAAAAGTGTGGTTGGCAATGTCTACATCAGTATTCTCCTCCCAGGGCCAGCCTGGCCTGACAGACCTGGGGATGGGATGCGGCCACCCTGGAAGTGATTGCCTCTTTTTCACAGTGTGTGGCTTTGAAATGTAACGTGGCAAGGTCGCCTGTCACAGGCCTGAGAAGCTCCCCAGCCGTCGCTCCCAGCTCTGCTCCTGCTGCAAAGGGGCCATGTTAGAATCCATGCCCAGAGCAAGTGAATCTGGAGTTCACTGAGGTGGCTGGTGCTTCTTATAGCTTTCACTAGGTTTTGAGATGGTTCAGGGAGCTGACAAAACACCTCTCAAGGCAACAGCTTCACTGGACACTATGTTTTGAAAAGGGTTCAATTACATTTAAATGATGGCATTTTGAGTATTTTTCACATTCTGTACCCTCTGTCTTCCTTTTTATTTTCTATAGGAAAAGCGCACATGTGAATTAAAATTGCCTGGGAAAGTCTAGGCATAAATATTAAAATGTTTGACTGCTGGTTAAAGGGAATTTAGGTCCGTATTTTCTCTTGCCTTTTAGTTCTTCCAGGCTTCAGAAAATGTCCTTCTTGGTGCTTCCCCCTCTTTCTTTAGCTATCCCTGTGCCCCTCCATTCTGCCCCCACCTCCGAGTTTGGTGGTCTTGTGAACAAGACCATCACATACAAAGCAAGGGGTCAAACTCCAGTGCCCATAGGGCCCAGCAGGTAAATAAGTGAATGACATAGGCTGGGGGGCCTGGAGTAAGCTGGAGGGGTCATGCCTGTCCGGAAGGACAGAGACCCCTGTGCCACCGATGGTGGCCGCAGGAATGCCATCTCCAGGTGGCCAGGTCTCCAGTGGGTTTTAGAATGCAGGCAGCTAAGAAGTAATACCACTCTTTAAACTGAATAAAAACCACTAGATTCAGCTCAGAGACTACTTGTTTGCAGCCTCTGCCATTGATGTGTTGGGTTCGTGATGAACTGGGGTTGCCTGCCTGTGTTCTCCCTGCTCGCAGACTTGTTGGGCCAGAAACTGTGTGTCCTGGGGAGAGTTTCAGTCAGAAGCGGGGGCCTCATCACGTAGAGGGAAGAGAGGCACAGGAGCCACCCTGTTCCTGCTCTGCCGCTTCTGGGGCTGAGTGACCTGGAGCTAGTCGCACCCCACTGGCCTCCATGCCTCTGTTCTTTCAAATAAGAAAAATTACATCAGAATTACCTACTGGCTACTGAGGTTTTTTTTGTGAGACAAAAAAGAAAACATCAGTAACACGGTCTGAAGAGTATAAATGGCCAGTTGCTGTTCTTACTTTGTGTGGACAACTTGTGATATGAAGGGATTGTGAATGTGAAAAGGATAGTCCTTTTCAGGCCTGTGCAGGTTCCAGCCTGTTCTTCATCCTGACTTAAACCCTGGGGCTTTCTGTCCATATCTATCAGCATGGTCTTGGCATGAAGGTGGCATGGCCTGGACCACAGGAAGGAAGGGGAGGGGTGGGGCGGACAGGAGTCAGAGCCTGGGAACAGCAGATCCTTCTCACCCCACTGTTTGGTTCAGAGCATTCTTGAAAAATTGTGGGTTCACTAATCTGTTTAAATAGGATATTTAAAAACAGAAACCTTACCCAGAATAATGTTCCCAAACTAGTGTTCTAAGATACACTATTCTTTCTAGGATATTGAAAGGAATGAGAAAAGGATTCAATATTCAGGTAAATTGGAACACTGCATAAAGTTGAATGAATACTTTTCTTTCTTACAACACTGCTTGGAGTTTTTTTTATTTTTTAAAATTGGAATATAATTGCTTTACAATGTTGTGTTAGTTTCTGCTGTACAGCAACATGAATCAACTATATGTATACATACATCCGGAGAAGGCAATGGCACCCCACTCCAGTACTCTTGCCTGGAAAATCCCATGGACAGAGGAGCCTGGTGGGCTGCAGTCCATGGGGTCGCTAAGAGTCGGACAGGACTGAGCGAGTTCACGTTCACTTTTCACTTTAATGCATTGGAGAAGGAAATGGCAACCCACTCCAGTGTTCTTGCCTGGAGAATCCCAGGGACAGGGGAGCCTGGTGGACTTCCGTCTATGGGGTCGCACAGAGTCGGACATGACTGAAGTGACTTAGCAGCAGTATACATACATCCCCTTCTTCTTGCGCCTCCTTCCCACCCACAGCCCCATCCCACCCGTCTAGGTCATCACAGAGCACGGAGCTGAGCTCCCTGTGCTGTACAGCAGCTTCCTGCTAGCTGTTTCACACATGATCGTATTACATGCTGATGTTATAACAGATTGTTGTTACATGTCGTGAGATGCTGCTGCTGCTGCTGCTAAGTCGCTTCAGTTGTATCCAACTCTGTGTGACCCCATAGATGGCAGCCCACCAGGCTCCTCTGCCCATGGGATTTTCGAGGCAAGAGTACTGGAGTGGGTTGCCATTGCCTTCTCTGGTCATGAGATGAGAGCACACTAATGCCCACACTGGGCATCTGTCTGAGCATCAGTGTGCTCTGAGCACACTGATTATTTACTGAGCAAACGGGATCTTCTTAAGACTCGGTTTGGGTAATGCACACCTAAGTCGGCCACCCGAGTGCCAGGTACAGGGGACAAAGTGGTTAGTAAAAGCAGACCTAGGCTCGACCCTGTGCTCATGATGTTGACAGTCTAGTGGGGGAAACCAGCATTAACCAAGTAAGCACATGCTGGATGTAAAATGACAACGGGAGAGAGTACGTGCAGGAGAGGAGTGTGGTACCACCGGGGGATTTGCCCCTCTGTGTGACTGAAGGAGAAATGAAGGATGCAGGGGCATTAACCAAGCCAGAGGCCCTGAGCCAGGGGGTGGCACTTCCTAGAGGTGGGGAGAAACCAGTGCAGCCAGCGCTCTGCGGGGGAGGACTTGTAGGGGTCTGATGGGGAAGACAGGGGAGCCACTGAAATTTCCCTTCCCTGTGACTTGGTGCAGCTATCACCTGGGTGCGACTGGGGGGTGCCGAGTGGGAGGGCAGTGTCTGCAGACAGCGAGCTCCCCTTCCTGGCCCGGGTGCAGGAAGTCTCCGTGGACTGGGCACACAGAGTAACAATCACATGCTGGCTGCCTGGGGGCAGTCCTGCATTTCTTGCTGCCGTGTCTGAAGCCTTGACCTGTGGGGGCCATTAGCTCTCCATGCAGACAGAAGGACGTGGCTGCCTGCTGAGAAACTCATGCTGGGGCCTCCAGCTGCTGACTCACTTCACAATTAAGATTCTTCTTGCTCCTGTTTGCTCTGGAATAAAGAATTTGTTGATTATGTCTTCCTGGGGACTAATAGTCTCTTGAATTTCATGTTACATGGAGTGGAAAGCAGGACAGCATCAGTTAGCAAATAGCAATGCCCTCTGTGTGATTATAATGTCCTCAGTAAATATTTACTGAGTGATGTTTGGGACACTTGAGGTAGAGGGGGTGAGCAAGACAGCTGGGACCCCTGCTCCTTCTCGGTTCTCCTTTGGTGGGAGAGAGGAGGGATTGGGGTGGGACAGACAAGGCTGGAGAGACTGAGGGCTATGAGGGGGTCAGGGGTCAGCGCTAGCTAAGGTGAGACCCAGAGGAGGATGTGTTAAGAGGGTGAGGTCAGGGAAAAGAGAACAGGAGAGGGACACAGATCTAGAGGAAGGACACTGTGGCTTAGTCACCTTCCCGGAGCAGGACTGGCCAGGACTCTGAGATTTCCACTTCTGCTGGCTCTCTGGAAGATGCTTCCTTGGACTTGGGCAAGGGTCCTGAGCAGTTTTGGTCACAGTCATCTAATGCAATTGTATTTTCTTCTTCTGAGCACATCAGGTCCCAGACACACCAAACCTGGCTGTGTTCCTCAACTACTGCCTGTATGAGGGGATGGCCACACTTGCAACGTCACAGGAAGTAATCACTACAAACTCCTGGAGCACATGTCCCTCTGAGAAGCCTTTGTATGGATGCCCTGAGCCTGACACCAAAGAACTGATAGAACTGCAGTCACAGGGACAGCTTTTTTCATCTGACGAGAGGGATAGGGGCAGTTGGAACGTATCGGCTGCAGTGACCTTTCACGGTAGGCAGAGACGTGCCGGTGCTGAAACAATTGCCTCAAGTGCCCGTGGGTACCAGCTTCCTGTGGATAACATGTGGTGCCAATTACCTTGAAGAATTCAGGGCAGATGTTGGTGCTTGGAATGAACAGGCCAGCAGAAGGGCTGAGCCTGGCTCAGGACCAGGGGTTCAAGGTGGGGCAGCTCCACGGTCTTCCCTTCCCCTCTCCTCTTCCAGACTGCTGCTGTGGTTCTCGCCTCTTCCAGACACCGTGCTTTACTGTGCAGTCTCTTAACCTTTTCAGTGAAGTAAAAATGTGACTGGCTGACCAGTCGCCCCTCTCTGTTTATAGCCTTCTAGACCTGCAGGGGAGGAATAGGATGACCAGTTAATCAAAATATTCTGTGTGGAAAAGGTCAACATAGTGGGGCTCCTACCATATATTTTTCTAGGAGAGATATTAATGTTCAGCCTTGTCCTTCCTTTCAGTATTGCCCATGTGGTCAGGATATTGTAGCAATGCTGTGGATCCTTGATGACCACAATCTTAATGAAAGAGAGTGGTGGTGGCAAGGCTGATGATAGTTTTCTTTTATCCTATTGGGCCACTGTTACTGGAAAGGTAGGCAATGACCCTGCTGGGAGCTCCCAGGCTCTGCTCTCTAAGTACTCTTCATTTACACAACTCACTACACATGTAAGTGCTTGTGACAATAGTAATTAACCTTCATCTGGGGCTGCTCCGTGTCAGGCTCTGTGCCAAGCATGTCACATGCATCATCTCATTTAAACCTCATAGTGACTCAGTGGGGGTTATTGTGCCCCTTTAACAGCTCCTTTAACAGTGGGGCTTCCCAGGTGAGGCCAGTGGTAAAGAATCTGCCTGCCAGTGCAGAAGATGTGGGTTCGAACTCTGGGTTGGGAAGATCCCCCGAGGAAGGAAATGGCAATCCAGTTTAGCATTCTGGCCCAGAAAATCCAATGGACAGAGGAACCTGGCAGGCTGCAGTCCATGGGGGTCACAAAGAGTAAGACATGCCTGAGCATTCATGCAAGGAAAGGAAAGGAAAGGAAGAACAGACAGGGAACTGAAGGCCGGAAGGTTAAGCCATATCCCCACATAATCCAGTTGGTCAGCAGGATGCCAGGACATAAACGCAGGGAGTTTAACTCCAGAGGACTTTTGTTTCGGTCCCCTCCCTGACCAGGTCCATGAAGATGGAGACAGTACCTGTTTTGTTCATCTCTACACCTTAGTTCCCGATGGAAGCCAAGCACACAGGGGAAGCTCAGTAAGTCTTTTTTAAGTGAATCAATGATCCTAACTGCCCCCCTCAGCCTTGTTTGGGTGTGAGAGTGGGGAAGGCCAGTGTGAGGGAGAGGATTAGGGCTCAGCGGGCTTACTGGTAGATAGGGGCTGGCCAGAATGGTGGGGATGGGGGTTGGTATTCTGGCAGAATCAAGAGCAAACTGCTTCTTCAGTTAGTCAAGGGAAGCTCACTTTTGCAGAATGGGGAAGTTGTTATCGTTGTTGGTAGTGAACACTATAGGCCATTTGTTATCCTTTCTTATTTTCCAAGATCTTTAGCTTTGAGAATTCTGGTCCATATAGCTAGCTAACCCCCAAATGGAAGAAAACTCCAGACAGTCATTGATCTTTCACATACATGTGTGTCTATGTGTGAGAGTATCTCTGTTACTGGACTTAGCACATTGAATTTTCTGCTGTGAGTGCCACTCATTTTTATTATAGAAGGAGGTTTCCTTTTGAAAAGACTAAATTGTATAAACAAAATGGAAAAGCATGAAGGATAAAGTAAAAAGCACCTGAAAACATACCACTCAGAGCTAACTGGTAGATAATTTGGTGAACATCCTTTCAACATTTGTGTGTATATAAAATATAATTTTACAGAGAGCAAACTACCATAACTACAGTTTTGCAATCTGCTTTCTCCCCTCCATTTAATACACTGAAGAGATTTTGGCCTGTCAATAAATATGGGGCTGCATCATTCTTTTTAATGGGTATATAGGACTCTATTGTATGGTCGTTTCCTTATTAATTTAACCTGTCCCTTATAACATCCATTTATCCACACTAGGACAATGCTATAATTATCCATTTAATCATCTGTCTCTCCCTGGAGGTGGTGAGCTCATTGAAAGCAGGGACATTTCTGAATCCACAAGCATCCAGTAGATGTCTAATAAATCGTGAATGGATGGAGGAGAGAGTGAGATGGAGAGGAGGAGGTTTTGTTTTCTCATGGCTGTGGTTTGTTTCCGGGAAACCTGTGTTCTGAATGGCAGCCTATTAACCCGGGGCTGGCGAGGGCATTTTAGCGATTACAAAGCTGGACATTCACTGTTCTTTTGGTGTCATGAGTTTAAATCTTGGTGCCACCAGGAAGTATTTCTGACACCAGTCAGATTAAATTCTGATCTTGAAGGAAAGTGGTTGGTTTCTTAACCTTGCGGGTTACTTTCCCAGCAGTGAAAGCCTTGCTCTATTCATCTCTTCCAAAGCCACACTGGCTGCCCAGGGGAAATGCCTCACACACATTCAGGGAAATGGGAATGTGCTTTTCTAGGGGAATTGGGGTGTAATGACTTACCCACCTCCTGTCTTTCTTCAGAGTCATGAGCTGGATGCCTTAGTCCCATTCTAAGGGGATAGAATGTGCTAAAAGATAAGATGAAAAATAAAAATAACCCCAACCATTCAAGACCATTAACTTAAAATTCTGGATGCATGCTTCCGGGGAGAGTGAAAGATATTGTTAAGCTGGGATTCTTCACCTGGCAGTACACCAATAGGGGGCATATGGGTTCCTTCACTCTATTTGCTCATCCCATGAAATAGGATGCAGGACTTTGTATTGCAAGCATAATATGCACCATAATAAATATATTACATATAATACACATATATTATATTTCTTATAATTTTTAAGCACATATATTTTTCTGGATGAGAGGTCTGTAGCTTTTGTTAGATTCTCACAGAATTTTGAGACCTCAAATAGGTTTAGAGGAAAAATAATTTAAGGAAAAATAATAGGTTTGGAGGAAAAATAATTTAAATATATCATCTCATTTTTCCTATCTGTAAGATGGAGCAATAGTTTCTACCTCACAGAGTTGTGTGAAGATTGGTAAAATAAAGTATTCAAAGGGTCTGGCTCAGGTGCATAGTAGATGGCCACTGTTACCGATGCTCACGGGGTAATAGGACATGACTTTGCTTATGGGTGACTGTCTACCCCAGCATCACAGTGGGCATATGCAATGGGCTGTGATCAGAGAGGTGATTTGGCGGCTTTGCTCTCACTGAGCTCTGGGCCAGCTATGGACCAGAGGGAGAGAGACGGAGAGAGGAAGGCTGGAAGCCAGTGAGGGGCTGTCTCATTGTCCAGGTAGGAGGTTTGTAGAACTAGGCCTGGAGGAAGAGAGCAGCAAGCAGGAAAGACTGGTTAGGACTTGGTGACCAGGAGTGGAGTTGAGAGAAGGGAGGCAAGAGATCTCTGAGAGTCTGGTTACCTCTGGGAAGAATGAGAATTTTGCTAACAGACACAGACAGCGGATAGTGGTAGGGAGGAGGCTATGTTTGCAGGAAGGGTTCAGTTCACCCATATTGAACCTGAGGAGAGTTGGGCCATATGAGTGGCAATTATCTAGCAGGAAACACAGGTCTGCTTAGTTATTTATTTGCAGGAGTTACACGTTATGTGACTTTTTGGATTTTGCCTAAAAGGAAGGAGCTGACTTCTGGTGGGCAGAGCACCTGGAACAGGGTAAGGAGAAGACAAGGGTGGTGGAATGGGTGCTCTGAGGCCTGGTCTGCGGGCTCAGGGATAGAAGCGGAAGTTACTGTTTGCACAAAGGACCCCATGAGTCATGACAGTGCTGGAGGATGCTCTGGTGCCCACAGGACAGAGTAACGCAGCGAGGGGACGTTCTCCCTTGTGGGAGGGGGATTCAGGATTGGGAGCTCGTGTACACCTGTGGTGGATTCATGTTGATGTATGGCAAAGCCAATAGAGTATTGTAAAGTAAAATAAAGTAAAAAAAAATTTTNCACGTTATGTGACTTTTTGGATTTTGCCTAAAAGGAAGGAGCTGACTTCTGGTGGGCAGAGCACCTGGAACAGGGTAAGGAGAAGACAAGGGTGGTGGAATGGGTGCTCTGAGGCCTGGTCTGCGGGCTCAGGGATAGAAGCGGAAGTTACTGTTTGCACAAAGGACCCCATGAGTCATGACAGTGCTGGAGGATGCTCTGGTGCCCACAGGACAGAGTAACGCAGCGAGGGGACGTTCTCCCTTGTGGGAGGGGGATTCAGGATTGGGAGCTCGTGTACACCTGTGGTGGATTCATGTTGATGTATGGCAAAGCCAATAGAGTATTGTAAAGTAAAATAAAGTAAAAAAAAATTTTTTTTAAAAAGGTAATAAATGTAAAAAAAACCACAAAGGTAATGAATCATTGTTGTTTTTCGTGGCTGCATAGTATTCCATTACATGGTTATATTGTTTATTTTATAGCTCTCTTATTGATTAACAATTAGCTTATTCTAATCTCTTGTTTTTATGTGCAAATATTATATACTTATAAAATAATTTTGATGATTTATTATCTTCTTCCAATAAATTATTAGCACTGTAAAAAAAAATAAGATCAATGTGCCTTCAACTCTATCTGTGGGCTGTAGAGGCTAGGGGAGTTTTGGATAGTGAAAGTTGAATTTGAGGAAACTCAATTCAAGTGTCTGGGGACTCAACTGATAACTTTCTTCCTTTTTCTTAGTATCAGTGAGTCCTTTGGGAAAAGCTTTCCCTATAAGCGGGAATCTGCACTTCACAGCCGTGTTCTGGCAGGAAAAGCTAGCTGCTAGGGAGCCTCCCAGTTTATCTGGCTCTCCAGTGCAGATCGATCTCTCGTGGCTTCATCCCCTCACAGTCTTCCTCAAGTGTGTGTATGTGTTCCCCTGGGATGTGATCCTATGGATAGACATGTCTGGAAGTCCTCTATTGAGAAGGGTCTGTTCATTTCCCAATCATATGAAATTTGAGCTCCAAAAGGCTTACTTGTCAGAGGTGTCCAGTCGGCTCTGAAATCCACTGATTCTGTTTACACTGTGGTCAACTTCCAAAAAATCAGGGCTGGACATACACCTGGGGGGTCTTGTCAGGCTACTAGATCAGACTGTATAATTGTTACTGTTTTAAAGCTCTTGATACCTGCTTTCACTAACAATGCCAATTGTTGGTGATGGAGGAATGGGAACTCTTATACATTGCTTATGAGAATGTGAAATTGTACAACTTCTTCAGAAAAGAGATTGTCAGTTCCTTGAAAAGTAAATAGGCACCCACCATATGACTCAGTCATTCCACTCCTACATTTTTACTCAAGATAAAAAGAAATATATGTCCATACAAAGACCTGTATAGGAACATCAATAGCAGCTTTATTTCTAATAGCCCAAATTTGGAAATATCTCCAATCCCTTCAACTGAAAAATAGATAAACAAATTGTGAAATATCCATACAATGGAATACTATTTAGCAATAAAAAAAATACTATTTCTATCTGAAACAACATGGATAAATCTATTTTTTAAAAATTTAAGTACAGTTGATTTACAAAGTTTTAAGTGTACAGCAAAGTGATTTAGTTATATGTGTTTATGTATTCAGTTCAGTCAGTTCAGTCACTCAGTTGTGTCCAACTCTTTGCGACCCCATGAATTGCAGCACGCCAGGCCTCCCTGTCCATCACCAACTCCCGGAGTTCACCCAGACTCATGTCCGTCAAGTTGGTGATGCCATCTAGCCATTTCATCCTCTGTCATCCCCTTCTCCTCCTGCCCCCAATCCCTCCCAGCATCAGAGTCTTTTCCAGTGAGTCAACTCTTCACATGAGGTGGCCAAAGTACTGGAGTTTCAGCTTTAGCATCAGTCCTTCCAAAGAACACCCAGGATTGATCTCCTTCAGAATGGACTGGTTGGATCTCCTTGCAGTCTGAGGGACTCTCAAGAGTCTTCTCCAACACCACNGGACAAGTAGAGAGGACGAATAGAACACTCAAAGCAACATTAACAAAACTAGTTGCTGAGACTGGCGGGGACTGGGTGGCTCTCCTCCCCTTTGCCCTATACCGGGTACGAAATTCTCCCTACCAACCGGGACTTACCCCCTTTGAAATTATGTATGGGATACCTCCCCCAATAATTCTTAACCTAAAAATAGAGGTGCTAAAAGAGATAGATGATCAAAGATTACTCTTTTGTCTCCGATCCTTACAATACTCCCACTGGGACACATGGAAGAGGCTCAAGGCATTATATGAATCAGGCCCACCACCTGAACCCCACTGCTACCAGCCAGGAGACTGGGTGTACGTGCACCGCCATCGTCAAGAGACCCTAGAGCCCAGGTGGAAAGGGCCCTTCCTGGTTGTCTTGACAACACCCACTGCTCTCAAGGTTGACGGCATATCTACTTGGGTTCACTACACCCACGTACGGCCTGCGGACCTGTTCTCCCTACAGGAAGAGTTCCTCCCCCAATGGAAGACTAAGCTGGACAAAACAAATCCACTCAAACTCAAGCTACAAAGGCAATAAAAGTACTGTTTATACTGTTGTCTCTATGGCTTAGTGCTGCCGCTAACCCTCATCAACCAATGAACCTGACTTGGATGATTCTAAGCGCAACTATGGGAGAAGTAATTAACTCCACCNACAAAACAAATCCACTCAAACTCAAGCTACAAAGGCAATAAAAGTACTGTTTATACTGTTGTCTCTATGGCTTAGTGCTGCCGCTAACCCTCATCAACCAATGAACCTGACTTGGATGATTCTAAGCGCAACTATGGGAGAAGTAATTAACTCCACCTCGGCCATTCATCCCCAAAACACCTAGTGGCCAGACTTAGAATTCTGGCCGCAGGATCGTGGGACATTGGCGAATGGGAGGTAAAGACGCCCGGCAAACCCAAATGTGGGGCTGGCATTGATAGATGTAATACTCGGTCCCCCCACTAACTCAGGGCCTGGGTGCAGCCACTACATCCAACGGGCAAGCTTACGGGAAACACCCTTCTATGTGTGTCCCGGAGGGAGACGGGACCGGGCGACCATCAATAACTGCGGGGGGCCTTATAAGTTTTATTACGCCGATTGGGGATGCGAGTCAACGGGGACGGTCGATTGGGAGCCCCCTATTCGTGGTGACTTGGTTACCTTGGGTCACGTTCCAGGGCCCACTGGGTCAACTAGGGGACATGGAAGGGGGTCCCTCATAACTGGGCCTTGTATGAACTTTCTTTGCAATTTGGTAAGGCTCAAATTCTCAACTGAAGGAAAAAAGTTCCCTGATTGGGAAGCTGGACAATCCTGGGGCCTCCGGCTATATCAGCCAGGATATGACAACGGGTTGCTATTCATCGTCAGGTTAAAAGCAGGACTCATACAGATCAGTCCAAATCGGGGCATAGGGCCCAATTCAGTCCTAGTGCCACGAGAGCCTACCCACGCCCCCATTCGGCCCGCCCACACCCCCGCTCGAGAACCTACCCAAACACCTCCCGGACCCTACATTATTAATACAAACAACTTCCCTCCAGTTAGCCTTACAGGACCTAACATTAAGGACGAACAGGACCCATTATTTAATATGATAATCAACTCCTATCGGGTCCTAAATTCCACTTGCCTGGACCTGACTAGCAGTTGCTGGTTATGTTATGACATCAAACCCCCCTATTATGAAGGTATAGCTGTCCCAGGAGTTTACATTCAAACCAAAAACCACAAAGCTTGCCGATGGCAGCAGAAAGGAGATGCCAGACTAACCCTCCAATGAGTAACCGGGCAGGGCCTTTGCATAGGAAATGTCCCCCAAACCTACCAACATCTCTGCAATTCTACAGATTCTATAGTGACAACCGGGTACCTGGTGCCTCCCCAAGAAAATCAGTGGGCCTGCTCCACAGGCTTAGCCCCTTGTGTTCACGGGCAGGTGCTAAATAACTCCAGAGATTTCTGCGTATTGGTACTAATAGTCCCCCGACTGTTCTATCACTCTAATGATGAAATCCTCCCGAAACTAGAAGCTTCACACCGGTCCAAGAGAGAGCCAGTCTCAGCCTTAACCCTCACAGTCCTACCGGGGTTAGGGGCAGCCGGAGCGGGAACTGGGATATCCTCTTTAATAGTGCAAAATCAACACTATTCTAGCCTAAGAGCAGCCATTGATCTTGATATCGAAAGACTAGAAAGCTCAATCAGCCACCTCCAAGAGTCACTGAGTTCTCTGGTGGAAGCGGTACTGCAAAATAAAAGGGGATTGGATTTGGTTTTTCTCCAACGGGGGCGGGCCTATGTGCTGCGTTAGGAGAAGGATGTTGTTTTTATGTGAATCACTCAGGGGTAGTCAGGGAGTCGCTGGCCAAGATAAGAGAAAGGCTGAGTCAGAGAAAAAGAGAAAGAGAAATGTTTCAAACCTGGTTTGAATCCTGGTTCAATTCATCCCCCTGGTTCGGAACTCTCATATCCTCCTTAGTGGGGCCCCTGATTATCTTGTTACTACTGCTCACCTTCGGGCCATGCTTACTAAACAAACTGGTGGCCTTCATTAAAAGCCGCATCAACACGGTGCAGCTCATGGTACTCAGATCCCAATATGCGGCCCTACCAACAGTCCCCTTAGCAGGAGACAATATAGAGCTGACCACAGACCCATGATTGGGTCTGTCCTGGATCCTAGAGAAGGGGGGAATGAAGGACCTAGGCCACTCCATTTTGTTAACAGAAAAACTCCATTTTGTAAGGCTCCAGGAAAAGAGCCTTTGAAAATCCAACAGCCTTTGGAAATCCCCTGACCTCACCCCACCACCCTCGAGCCAATTGGACCCCAGACCAGAATCTCCTGACTTGACGTTCAGGAACTCATGGTCTACCTAGGTAATGGGAACCAATCAAAACCCGTGGCCAGCCCGGGAAATGGGAACCAATCAGAACCCAACACCTAACCCTTCCACAGAAGGTAACCAATTAGACGTCTCCCAACCCAGAAACTCCCACTTCTCAAATTTCTCACGCGAGAATACCCTATATAAGCAATGTAACCCAGAGCTCAGGGCTCCTCCCTATAGCCGCTGCGTCGGTGTCGGTGGGACCCCCAGCTCGAGCTTGGTAATAAAAACTCTCTTGCTTTTGCATCGGATATTGGCTCCCTGGTGGTCATTGGGAGATTTCGCAACTTGGGCATAACACACTCAAAATCTGTGACATATCCCATTACTTTTATAAAATAGATTGGGAACTTCTGAAAATATTCAGTCAAATGAAAAATATACTTTTGAACAAGTAAATGTTTAAGAGCTTAATTCTAAGAAAATTTCTTTATTGAGCCTTAGAAAACACTACAGTTACAAATGAAGAAAAAGATAAGTCTCAAAAATGTATGTGTGATACATTTATATATGTATGTATGAGATAGAATAAAAGGGGTACAGTTCATACTAACTTACTTTATTTCAACCACATATACTGTCACTGAGCTCCCTTTATTACAGAGAAGACAGTAAGGTAAATGACAGTGGCCTCATATTTGAGAACTGTGGGAGCCAAACTGGAAAAGCACTACATCTAAGATAAGGCTTTTATATACAAAGTAGTTTTATCATTAAATTACTTATAAAGAGTGTACTTACACATTTCCTAAACTGGAAGCATGTGTGTGTTCATGAATATTTTTCTGCATTTTGTCTGTTCATAATCTGTTCCTTATCTATAGCCATAGCCATATTAAAGCTCTTTTAAAGAGCTAGAAAGCAATTTTTCCACTTAGATTGTTTTAATCCATAGAAGGTAAATTTAACCAAAATATACAACAGTGTTAAAGAAAGTAATGTTATTTAGGTTAAAATAAAATAACAATTTAAGGAATTTGCTTAAATTACATAAGAAACAGAACCTTTGTATATTTAAAGGAAAAAGAATTTTTCCTCAAGAAACAAACTAGACCACAGAAAGTTCAGAACTGTTTAAGCGTGGAAAGTGAAAGTGTTAGTTGCTCAGTCTTTCTGACTCTTTGTGACCCCATGGACTGCAGGCCGCCAGGCTCCACTGTTCACGGAATTCTCCAGGCAAGAATATTAGAGTGGATTGGCCATTCCCTTCTCCAGGAGATCTTCCCAGCCCAGGGGTCAAACCTGGGTCTCCTGCATTACAGGCAGATTCTTTACCATCTGAGACACCACGAAATCCCTGTCTAAGTATGGTGGAGCCTAATGAAAAAATAAAATGAAAGATATAGATACATATAAAAAAACAGAACAGTTATTATTTATCTCACAGTGTATTAAACCACAAAGCCTCCATTGTAATTGGGGTATTACACTGGCATTAATACAACAAATAATTCAGGAGCTTTAGCAAGAAAAATGCTTGGTTACTCAAAAATGTGTTTTGAAAAGACATCTTTCCATATGTTGTAGAATTATAGAGTCTATAATACAGAAAACTAGGATGAATTAATCTATATTTTTCAGATTGTCTTGGCTTAAAGAAAGGCTATTTATCAACTGCTGTCCACCCTCTATTTTCAGCATGGACAGTTACTCTGTAAGAGATATATATGCTCAAGAGAAAATTACACAGCAACTGCAGTCATGAAGAACTGCCCATCAGTTAGCATGGATTCCCACAGGTGACCTGAGAGCTCCATTTCAATTAAAACGAAATAGAACAGCATGTGTACAGCAGATTCAGATGCTCTATCACTTTTTTCTTGGATACAATCATTGGGGATAATATGTAATCCTGCTGTGAAAGGAAATAACTCAAATGTTACGTTCATGTAAAAGACCATCTATCAAAAATATCAAAAGCACTTTTACAATGCTTAACCCAAAATGTTCTAACTACAGTACAAAAAAAAAAAAAAAAAAAAAAAAAGCTACTCTAAATAAA